>JASCZW010005444.1:0-194510 GCA_034211315.2 Aedes japonicus | reverse complement strand
TATGCGTCAAGTTTAAGTCAACCAAATTTTGATCGAAACACCCTTTATGAGAGCCAGATCACTTCGCTCGTTAGAAAGTGCCTGGGTCTGACCTGCGCTCAACCCAAGACGGTGAAGTTAGTACCGAAAGGAAGAGACCTGAATTCGTTGCGGTTTGTGGCCTTTACGGTCGTTGTTGGCGAGCAACTCAGCGAAAAGGCATTCTCTAGTGTATCATTGCCCGAGAACATTAGGGCCTGTTCATAAACCACGCAGACTCATTTTTGAAAATCTTAGACCCCCTCTCCCCCCTCGTAGACTTTTCTCCATACATTTTTTTGAATTTTTGTATGGAGCGTAGACTTTGGTCAAAGCCGCCCCCCCCTCCTCCCTAGAAAAGTCTACGTGGTTTATGAATAGCCCCTTAGTTTTCGGGAGTTTGAAGATAATCGCTCAAAAAACGATCAGAGAATTATCAGCCTGCTGCCAACGGTTCCTCCAGGGAACCAGTCATCGTCAAAAATATAGGCAACGGAGTCTATTTTGGACGTCTAGTCGGAACTAGTCCTTCAGCAAGTCAACCGGGACGCACCCACCGAAGCCCTTTGGAAGCCTCTTCTCGCCCCGTAACAGTTGAGCCACCAATCATCGCCTCCATCACCAGTTCTGTGTCCTGCCGTCGCAGTCGTCCCGGCCCTATTTACGAGAGATTGGAAGGGGTCTTCCGGCCTACACTTTTAGGCAAGTATGTCCATCTGTCTGTCCAGTCCATCTGTTCCTGATGCCCTTCGAATAACAGGTTCACCTCCTACTCTTGTCCTGAAGCTCAACAAGCGCCTTCTATCAGCCAGCCCCTCATTGTTTCCTGTTCGGATCTACGTCGATCGGTAGCATCGTCAAGTCAACTGGAGCGCACGCAATCTGGACCTGAATTCGGGGATTCGGAAGTGGGCATCTTCAAATCTACAGGTCTACTACCAGAATGCTGGTACCTGTATTGACGAATACGTGCTTGCCTCGGACTCTATCGAGCCAAATTTTTGGTACTTATTATGAAGTAGTCTGAGCTGATCGTAACCCTAACAGCTCCAAGTTATCTGGATGAGGAGTACATCCTGAGCAAGTCTGGATGCTAATCAAGCTAGTTGGATACTAGCTATTCCTTTGTGTGTTATAAATTCTACCGAACAAAACGCGTGATGCTGCGTTTATCAAAAAGCATGCTGAATCGCTATATGCGATGTCGCCTCAAGCAAATGCTGTAGACGAGATTATATTGATAGGTGATCTTAATTTCCCAGACCTAAAATGGTGCTCGTCGGGCAATGGATTTTGGTACCCAGACCCTAATGGTTCTCGATTCCACACAGGGAATCTTAGATTGCTAGATAGCTACGACTCTAATCTTCTGCGGTAAATCAATTACGTTACTAACGAAAATGACTAGCTTCTCGATCACTGTTTTGTAAGAAACTTGGAACTGGCACCAAGGATATCTGTCGCTCTTTCCGTTTTAGTTAAAACGGTTTCTCTGCATCCCGCTTTGCATCTCACGCTCGAGGTTGAGCATCCGATGAATGCTGCGGATCCCGTAAGCTACAACTTCAAGGGAGCTGATTATGACAGCTTTCACGGCATCAATGTTGCAGTTCGGACCTCCTCCAATACTGTGAGCTATCCAAGATATCCAAGATCCTCGGTGGCTCAATCCGCGTATTGTTACTTTTCTCAAGACATACAATGTAATGAGAACTAAGGTATATTTCCTTGACTACAAAAAAAAAAACAAATATGTTTCTTAGGTTTGAATTTCGCAGTAGAGGTTCAGAGTTGGTGAGATCTGATGCACCCCGTACACCGCACCTCGAAAAGGTGATCTACGAGCGTTATGGTTCAAGATGCTTAGAGGCGGACCGGACGGATTCGACGAGCTACCGCCCCCTTGTTGATATCCGAACTGCTGAAGAGAAATTCGGAGACGCATTAGTGCCGGAAGTCGTGCTTACTATGGTCTCAACTATACTTACTATGAAAACAATCACACCGTTGCCGCAGTTGGACTAGAACGAGAAAAACAACAAAGCCACGAAAACCATTGCAAATTCCATTTGACAACTGACCCCTGGCAGGATCACCAATATGAAACCCGGATATTCACTGGTGGACCGGATTACTCACCTAATGCGGAGACGTCCGTTCACGGCAACAGTGGAGATGTGAAAGAGAACGAGTGACGGTGTCGAGTGATGTGGTGCTCTGCGAGGGCTATTGCCTTAGCCTCCTACGATCTTTCCGATCATGTATGAGCATTGCTGATTCACATCTCTAATCATAGGGTGACCACTTGCCTATTAGGCTAAGTGGCCTTGAACAACGCACACTACAGCGCTATCTCGGCATGTGCGAGAAAGGGAAAGACAAACGTCAATAAAGCCTGATACACGAGACACCTCGACTACGGCAGCGATTGCTATTCTTCGTGTCTCGGTAGTAGTTGATGAGATGGTGCATGAAGAAGCGAAGATTGGAAAAGATTGAAGCACTGAAGGCAAATGAAACCTTGACGTGATATTACCGGACGCTGCTCTGGGAAGGAAGGTTGAACTCAAGTAGAACATTAAAACCACACGTGGTTTATGATACGATCGTGAGATACGCGACTCAGAATGTTTTCTTAGGTTTTAGATCGATATAGAAATTACTAGAAGTAGATATATAGATCGAATAATGAAACTAGTAGAAGAACTTTCTTGTTTACGGCAGGGGGTTGTTATCGTTAACATATAACGTCTACTGGCATTACAGCCGTTAACGAAGGCGTGCGCCGCAGTCAACGATTAACAATAGTAGTTCTAGACAAAATAGTCAATAGGTCGAAAGTAGCATTTGTAAACAATGACTTCTAGCGTACTTTTCCGCGATCTGTTTGCTCCCATAAACAAAATAGCACCAAAAACAGATACAGGAAATCATTACCTTCCCGTCGGTAGTGGAAATAGATGGTAGCAACCTGGCATTTCCAGGAAATTTACGTTTTAATTCATTGTTTACAATTGTTACTTTCGACCTTTTGACGATTTTGTCTAGAGTTCACATTAACAAAACCACACGGACTCAAATTAAGTCATGTTTTCAATTTATTATTTCTATCCAAGAATTTCCAGGAAAACAGCTCAAGAAAAATTCTAGTAGATTCACTTTTCGCAAATCTCAGTCGAGAATCCAATTCCATTTCGGGACTGTCCCATCGTCCGAGTACGATGATTTAATTTATTTAAACAAGAAATTTCTTCCTGTTTCCAAATTCAAACGAATTAGGATGCCGTGCAGCTGATTGATTGCAATTCGGCGACTCGCTGTCATGGAATTGGAGTGTGAACGTGACCACATAAATAGCCACAGTACCGGGCTTTACTAATGTATTGTCGGCGTCGTTCAGAATGCGTCGATGGCTTGCCGGTACCGTTTCACTGCATTGAGTGCATGACGCGAATGGAGAGAACAAAACAAACATCTCGATAAATGAGCCGCGGAGTTGTGTACTGTCGTGAAGCGTACAGTGTTGGACAAAACATATGCAACCGTACCAAAGACGATCATAAAATTGTAAATAAACGAACGAAATAAGCTTTCGATATTCATAAGATTTGAGAATTGAGAATTCATTAATTGGCTTGTTGAAACAATGAAAATCAGTAGCAACGGCACCGAACCTTGAACGTTAAGGTTAAGGGTTCTTGGTCGTTGGTCTGAGACGCTTGCGTTGAGGCTTGCGATCCGGCGACAAGTTTCTCTGTACTTTTTCAAAACACGCCACACGGTATTTCGGGGGAAACCCAACACTTTAGCAGGTTCTGGCCCATCCCACGAAGGGTTTTCCGAATGATTGCGAACAAATATTTTTCTTCTCTCTTCTTCCATTTTGTATTTCTCTGAAACACGTTCGAACTGCTACCGGCAGAAAAACACTCTCTGACGTTGTTATTGTTATTGGGAACACATGATGATGCCATAGTTAACAAATCCGACCACTAGGGTCGCTGTAAGAACCAAAAATGTTTGTTCCAATACTGAAATGGGCCACGCCTTATGAGGGTTCTAGGGATATTTAAAATGTGATACGTGATTTGCTTAATTTGCTGATAGATTGGTAATTTGCTAAACATCGATTTTAAGAAGCTTGTAGGTTGAGTTGGAGTGCAATGGGCTGAGCTCGTTTGTATCTTCTCCTGACCTTGTTCCACAGCATCAGTTCATAGTATGGCCGTCTGGCGGAATAGCAAATAGCAGGTCAAGCTGAAATTGTTGGGTTTATTCAAAGTTTGGATTAATTGGAGATATTAAAATAACATTTTCTCTAAAAAGGCAAAGGTTTACACAAGTAGTAGTAATGACGATACCAAATTGTACGAGCAGAATTTGAGCGAATACAGGTTTTTTTTCCAAATTAAAGTAAAATAGAAAAGTTAAACACCTTTTCCGACCGCAACGTTCGTCGATTGATAGAGTGAAAAATCATTAACAGTCATGCATTATTTGCACCAGTGTATACATCCGAAATATAAATTGCGTTTTATTTGTAATACCGTGTGTCTAAAAAGAGTTTCTTTTATCAGGCCGAAATATCCGTTTTTTCACTGTCCTCCCACAGGTTATGGGCGCAGTGGATGTCCCAAAAGCAGCGGAAGTGTTTTCGGGAATTAAAAAGTGAATTTTTGGCGGTGGTTTTTGGTTTTCGGTGCGACAGAAAAGCAGCCGGCATTCGGTTGATTGATAGTGAAAGAGAAAATGGAGGGCATTGCAAAGTTCTCGTTTGTTCGATTGAACAATAGAAATTGGCAGTCGTGGTGTTTTCGCATGCAAATGTTTTTAATTCGTGAAGAATTTTGGCATGTGATTCACGACGATGAGCCGCACGGTCCGGATGACGATTGGGAGCGTGACGATCAGAAAGCAATAGCGACGATTGGACTGTGTCTAGAAGAGTCGCAATACAGCTTGACTAAGAAGAAAACGTCAGCAAAGTCAGTGTGGTTAGCTCTCAAAGAATATCACGAGAAACCGAACATGTTGTCGCGTGTGTCCTTACTCAAACGGTTGTGCTCGATCAACTTCTCCCACGGTGGTGATATCATAGACTAACTCTAAGACCAGTAGGTCCCATACAAAACCGATTTTTTTCTTGGCTCAGTCAGTACTAGAACATCGGTCCCAAGCTCGGTCCCAAGCTTAATAATGCGCCCCTAATAATGAACTCACATGAACACACTCTCAAATATTCTGTCAAAATAACACCGCAAATCAAAACAAAGGCGCAAATATGTTTAACAAGGTGCTGGCTTCAAGGTGTAATTCGGACCAAGGGGTTCTACAACAGTGAACCAATTTCAAATCGCTAGTTGCATATTGATTGTTAGTGATATGGAGACGTACCAAGTGGACCTCGATGATTTGTATGAGCGTTTGGAAAACGTCGGTAAAAACTCGATGATTCTTTGATGGTGGCTATGGTGCTACGTAGCCTACCTGACTCGTTCGATAGTTTAGTGATGGCCTAACTCGGACATTACTCTCGATCTAGTGAAAGCAAAATTGCTCGATGCCCATCAGCGTCAAGTTGACCGTTCGGGTCAGGGGAAATAGGTCGAAAAGCGATGAAATCAAACGCAAAACGGCAAGACAAAGACGAACGAGTGTGTTTCTTTTGTCGGCAGCCACGGCACATAAAGAAGAACTGTAGAAAATTTCTGGAACAGCTGAGAAGTGGTGAATGCTGAAGTGCTAACGAGTCAAGACAGGAAAGTCGTGCGGCGGTGTGCCTCAAAAAGCGAAGCAAGTGCATAAATCCAGTGAGCCGTTGTGCTTCATGGTCGGCCGCACAGTGAAAAATGCTTGGCTCATGGATAGTAGTGGGTCATGCCATATGACGAGCGACCGTAATTTCTTTACTGTGTTTACGAGTGGTGTCGAAGGCGATCTTGTGTTGGCCGACGGCAAGAAGACTAAAACAACGGGATCCGGTGGAGGAGTGATCAAAGGCATCAATGTTGACGCTGACCAGGTTGACATTCGGCTCACTGAAGTGCTTTTCGAACCGGAGCTGGAGGGTGGACTTTTATCCGTTGGAAAATGGGCCCAAAAGGGTTTCACAGTGCATTTCGACGAGCACGGATGTAACATCGTAAACCAATCGGGAAGTGTCGTCGTTGGTGATCGGTACGGGGTGCGGTTTGTATAAACTGGAGATCGCGGAAGAATCAAAATCGGTCGGGCTATGTCACAGTGATCAGTGTCGACATTTGTACATATTCCGGGCGTGAGACGAAGCATACTTGATTCCAGATCGTGAAAGCTGACGTTCGTTGGTTATGCGGAGAATCGAAAGGGTTTCCGTTTCCTCGATAGAAGTATGGATACCATCTCGATAAGCAGAGACGCCAGTTTCATCGAGTGGACCAATGAATCATCGCGAACGGACCTACCATCTATCAGAAGAGACAAACGATCAACTCGACCATTGGAGACCTCGGCGTCAAGCAGTGACGCCGAGGAGGAAGAGCAAGCAGTTGAGCAGTTGTCGCTTCAGGAGGAGCTAATCTAGAAGAATCTACCGGATCAGCAGACCAGAGAAAAGATGCCGTCAAAGTCATCGGATTACGTCGTAGGGATCGCAACGGTTTCGCTGCAAGAACCAAGAACGTTCACTTAGGCCATGGAGTCATCTGAATATTAAATTTGGGTTCGCGCTATGAATGACGAGATGTCATCCCATGATGAAACCGGAACATGGGAGCTGGTCGAGAAGCCGCGTGACCGGAAGATTATCGATAGCCGATGGACTTCAAGCTGAAAAAGAACGAAGCGGGCCAAGTTGTTAAATTCAAAGCGCGACTAGTGGCCCAAGATTTCAATAAAAAATACGGTGTAGACTATGATAAAGTCTATGCCCCTGTCGTGAGCCATACGACGCTTAGAGCCTTATTTGCGGTTTCCGTCAAGCGCGAGTACCTGTTAAGATATTTCGACATAAACCTATATGGGGAGATCGAGGAGGAGGTGTTCATGACACAGCTCCCGGGGTACGAAGTTCGCTGGAAAGAAGATTGGGTCCGTAGGCTAAAACGAAGCATTTATGGCCTGAAACAATCAGCCCGGTGTTGTTGCGAGAAACTAACGGAAGTTTTATCCTTAGGTACCTTAAGGCGACATACAAGTGGAAGCTAGTTCTCGGCAATATTCGGATTCGGACTGGGCCGGCGATGCAACAACTCGGAAATCCACAACAGGAGGCGTGTTCTTTTTCAACGGAGGAGCAATCAACTGGATTATCAGGAAGCAGAGCTCGGTCAGTCTGTCTACAATGGAGGCGGAATATTTCGCTCTGAGCGAGGTTTGTCAGGAAGCCATTTGGATCAGAAGACTGCTGAAGGATTTGAACGAAGAACAGTTTGAACCGACTACAGTGTATGAGGATACTCAGAGCTGTATGAGTTTCGTTAGCTCTGGTCGTCCAAGCAAGCGTTCTAAACATATTGAAACACGGAAGCATTTCCTGTGGAACCAGTGTGATCACCATGAAGTTCGCATGGAGTAAAACATCCCAACAAACTTTACACTGATAGGCAAAATATAGTGCCCACCTCTCTTCGTTTTTTCAATTTCTCTCATTTACTTTGTTCAAATTAAAGTAAACACAGTGTAGTTTTTTTTCTTATTTTATTTTTTATATTCTTTTCAAGTTTCACTTATGGAATACTGAAAAAAAGGTGTTTTACTTAAAGAAAAAAGGAATCAATTTGTGTTGAAAAAAAAAACAGTGACAAAATAAAGTGCCCACTTCAAAAATCGATATGTTTTCGATAAGTTTCCATTGGAAGACCCCTCGATTGTTTATGTTTTGATATTTTGACATGTTTTGAAGCAAACGGCTCAACCTGGTGCATTTGTATACGTGATCGCATTTGATTCAATTGAAAAAAATGGAGAACGTAGTGCTTTCGAAAGCAATTTCCTTGTGTATCCGAAAATTGGTCGTTCGTGATGTGCAAAACGGTGAATCGCACCGGGCTGTCGCTGAGAAGTACAGTATCAGTAAGGCAGCGGTTGGCAAAGTTCTTCTGAAGTTTAAAACGTTTGGTTCAGTGGTGGATCGCCCTGGCAGAGTCAGGAAGCGGAAAACGGATGCGGGAACGGACACCAAGATCATGCGCGAAGTCAAGAAGAACCCGAAGGTAACTGTCCGCGAGGTCCAGGAAACCCTTCAGTTATCAGTTTCCGGTCGAACTGTTCGTCGCCGTCTCGTAGCTCAGGGGTTGAATAGCAAACTTGCCCGGAAGCGCCCATTTATCAGCAAAGGCAAACAAAGCCAAACGGCTTAAGTTTGCTAAGGAGCATGCTGGTAAGCCCCTAGAGTTCTGGAAAATGGTTCTCTGGACGGACGAATCAAAATTCGAGCTGTTTAACCGAAAGCGGCGGGTTCGTGTTTGGTGCAGATCGGGACAACTGCAGATCATCTGACAACACTTTTCCACCCGCAACGTTCGTCGATAGATCATTGCACGAAGTCGTCATCAATGCAGTTTTGACAGTTCAGGGAGCTTGTTTACGTGGACTTAGAATATTTTCAGTAAGATCGGTTTGAGATTTTGTGCTCAGAATTTGTTGCGATTGAAGTAAACTTGCCGCAAAACAGACACCTGTGCTTATTTTACATCATTTCCTGAATCTGATCGTACAGAATCCGGAAAAAGCCAATGAAAAATTTCGTTTGAGCGGTTCAAATTCTAACACCTTGTAAACAAGCTCCCTGAACTGTCAAAAAAGTGAGGTTAATACATTCGGTGCAATGATCTATTGATAGAGTGAAAAATCATTAACAGTCATGCTTTATTTGCACCAGTTTAAACAACCGAAATATAAATTGCGTTTCTTTCGTAATACCGTGTGTCTCCAAAGAGTTTCCTTTATCCGGCGGATGGATAGTTCGCAATCCGAAGGGTCACCCACACCTACAATAGATACGTTTGCGTTCCGTTGACGTAAATTTGACAGAAAACCTATGGGAAAACTGTAAATTTCACGCAAACGCATCCGCAACGTATCAATTGTGGGCCAGCCAAGAGTTTTCTCTTATTTGATATAGTTTGTATACCTCTTGTTGGCCTATGTTTCGCTATGTCTGTTAATATCTGTTAAAAGTTCAGGAAGATCGAATAATTTTTTTCAGTTATCAAGGTATTTAACGCAACTCTTACCTTGTTGTCACAGAAATTATAGTAAACAAGAGTTTTACTTTCAACTGGAACTTTTCTGCAAGGCTATTAAGACTTAGGCACTGAAGAGCCAGCGAAATCCGAAAGTTGCATATGTCAATTGTCAATAATGACAATAATTGTCAATAAAACTCTAGTGGCGTGCGATCGGTGAATACTAGATAACTCCAGCAATCATGTAGAATTATGCTAGACTCCTGAGCCATCAATTGTAGCACGTTACTTCATTTCGCTGATGGAATTTCGAAGTTTAGTTACGCTTTTAAGTAATGCAAAAGTTGCATATACTATGTCCAACACTGTATATCAGTCCCATTTGTGGTTGCTTTTCTATCCATATATGGGACTGATATGCGTTTCACGACAGTATAGAGTATGTGGAGAGTATTCGCGGTGGCGAAAATATTGGTGCTGCACTTCAGTTGATCCGTTTGTGTTTTAACAATGTGGAGAACCGGTTTTTTCAATAATTAGCCATACATCGATCATAAGCACATGTTTTGGGCATAATCACCACTTGAAATAATCTGTGTTGGCATACATTTTTGAAGCTATGGCCATTCGCTTCTCTAGCAATCTAGTAGCCAGCGGTTGTTGACAGTTCTACATCGTAAAACACCTATCACTCACCTATCAAGTAAGCTGCCTATCAATGCTAGGAATTTATCTCCGTCGTTTGAAAAAGGTTTGCAGCTTTATCTCACGTTCGTTGAATCTTAACAACGTTTACAGGCCTTGCTGGGCATCTGCAGTATGATATTATAGTATAATTCGCCATAAACTGTGTACACAACAATGCTTACTAGAATAATATTAAAATTGTAAACAGTTGCACTATGTATAAGACCGTTTGAAGTTTTCGCTACCACCGCCGCCAGAGAAAGTGTCACGCACGCCTTAAAACGTTTCGAACTAAAGCGACGAGCGATCGTGGACGACCGGCCGATCTATTCCGCGAATGCCATACGACTGGGGACGCTGCCGCTTAGCGCAGCAAGTGGACCTGTTCAGCCAGTTGTGTTATTAAAAATACAGATCCGTTCGTCCGTAATACCAACACAGATGTCATGCATTGTTTGGCGCGCACGGTGCTGTGGGTAGATTCATTCACACCAGGTTGTTCATTCATCATGCAAATGAGCCGTTCAGTCGGTAGTCTATTTGTCCCAAGAATGTTGGACACTTACAACCGTCGCCGACAACGTGGTTGGCCAAGAAAGAGAAACGTTGTGTTGTTAGCGGACAGCAACTTACTCCGATAATTTTATGGCTCTATAAGCCACTAATAATTTCTAAAGTAAACAAACACTCTGTGCTCGTGGGTGGTTTAAAACAAAAACACGAGAGCGACAAACGGCCAGCTGCGACAGAAGATGCAGCTGGCCGTGACAAGTTGATAACTGTCAGATTATGCAAATCTTGTGAGAAAATTTCCGAACCGTTTACGACGGATGGCGGCAAACAGTTGAGTTAAAACGTTTTTAACCACAGATAAGATAATAAGATAATCGAATGTGCTCAATCATAAATTGAAGGAAAAGTCAGCATCAGCATTTTTTAGTCAGTTATCAGCATTTCTTAGCGGTATATTGTAATTAATTTGAACCACCTTTCACGACTGACACGTGTTGAGTCCGTTTATCTGTGACACAAAATTGAAGCAACTACATGCAAATTGAAGAGCCTAAGTTTGCATGTTCGATAAAGGCACGATGTAACGCAGGCAGGAGGTTCGATTTCCGGTCGTCTCGTGTTGAACATCTTATTGACCTTGGGTTTGTTTGCTTCACAATACATTCATTGATCATGAACTTGTCAAATAAAATCCGTCGGAAATGCATCTAGAATACTCAGGCCAAATCCGGTGAAATACTTACTAAAGAAGCGTAACAAATCGAGTAAAACGTAGAAGATGCAAGTGGACGCTTCTCCTCATAAAAAAAATGCATCTTGGTTTCATGCTTGTTGGTAATTTATCTCGTGCGCGATATTGTTCAAAACGTCACTAAACTGCCATCATGTCAACTGAAAGTCGACAGCAGACAATGGCGACCCATTTATACAGGAGATGGACAATTAATTTTTGATTATACATGATTGCCTTTTCGTTTCACATCTTAATAGATGAGTTGAGATTTTTTTTCTTCAATGCTTGTTTTGAAATATTTCTGACGCGTTGTTTTTTTTTCGGTCTAAAAATATATTGTTTCGGAAAATTTTCCAAACTTTTCCACACATCTTTAAAATCTGATCCAACAAAAGTATTTATGTTTGAAAATGGCAAAAGCATGCTGTGTCTTACTTTCTGACACTCAACACCTAATGGAGAATCGCGGTCATTTAGGAAACTGCACAGAAGAAGTTATTTATATCAAGTCGTCGTCGTCGTCGTCGTCGAGACCGAAATGAATCTGAACCGCTGCTGCTTCGAAAAAGAAGGAAACCTAAAAGAAACACCCATCAGTTAATCAACGCACAACGGAGTATTCGACACACAAACTTGCTTTCTTTATTTATTTTTTGTCAGCCAAGTTTAATATTAAAAGGAGGAAACAGTTATGATTTGACATGTTTTGAAGAGAAAAATCACATGCCTTTGAAATATTGCGCCAGATGTAAGATGTTTTCTCATAGAAAAAAATTGCAACGAAGAATGAATGTTTTGGCCAAATTTATGACTCAAATATCCCTGAGTGCAGTAATAAAAAATATCGAAATTATGAACCAAGATGGAACATATGAGATTAATGTATAGATGACGATTGATGAGTTTCGAATGTTCGCCTCACTGTTATGTGGGTGGTGTGTAAAGACACGTTCAGGTCCAATCAACCATGCAATAATTTTGATTAACGGAGAGCAATGAGGGCTGTATTGAAAATAAGTTATCCACATAAATTTTCTTTCAAATCATATAAAAAATTATGTTTTATTTAAACAAATGGATGATTCTTTATTGTACGCGATTGAACTTGAACTTTGTGATGACCGGATGAAATCAATATTGTTCTTTCCGAATTTGCGAATCTTTGATCCAACACATTTCGTCAAGTTCTGGACAAGTGTTTCATCATATTTTTTGGATTTAGTCCAAAAACTCCTGCATATTCTCAGCAGCTTTACCAGTCTTTTTGAAAACTTTCTTGACAATCGCACAATAGCGTTCGATGGGTCGAAGCAGAGGACAATTTAGCGGATTGATGTTTTTCTCAACGAAAACTATACCCGTCTCCGTGAGCCAATTGAGAGTTGTTTTGGACTAATGCGCCGACGCTTAATGCGGCCAAAACAGTGAGGGAGTACTATGCTTTTGATGTAAAGGCAGCAATTTCTTCTTCAGATACTCAGATCGATAGACTTCTGCTTTGATTGTTCCGGTAGTGTATAAATTGGTAGACTTTATAACACAGCAACATATTGCTTAAACATGAGTTTGCTGACGATGGAGATTGTACAAAAACGGACGCAAACATCTTCTTAACGTCCATCGCTCCAGTCAGGGCTGAAACTGGTTCCAAAGTTTTATTTCAAAACCCTACACCATCCTTGACAAGGTACTGTAGACCCGTACGAATTCAGTTTGTTAATGTGACGACTAAGATAACTCTGAGAGTAAAATCTTATATGGATGATCAGATTAAACACCTGCGATCAATGGAGTTCGAAATAAACGGTCGTCTTGTCCGGGTCTATTCCCAAGTAACAATTCAAATGCAAATTGGTTTTATTCATGTTTTATGGTAGTTTTATCAAAGCATTATGGAGATCATCTGGTTTTATCCAGGGCATTTTCCAAGTTAAGGTGGTTTTAATTGATTAACAGTTCTTAAGAGTGATTGAAGAACACTTGGAAACCTCCATAAAACTACATCATTTATAAGTGTAATTCACCTTATAAGTAATTTTATAAGATACTGAGTCCCTCTCAAGACATCGTTTTGTAACTTTCATAAAACCTGATAAAAGTTTTAGAGAAAGTTTTATGACATTCTTCTTCAAGGTGAATGTATCTTGAAAATGCTGCCATAAAACGCTCTTAGAAACCATTTGGTTTCGAGTGAGCACATACTCTTGAGAAAGAACATTATGTGAAAAATAAACAAACTGGACAATGGACGCCCATAGGTGAAAGAAAATATAAAATAGTGGATCGTTCTATAATTATAGACTGCATATGACCATGATCGATGGCAAGGTTGTGGGAAGGGAACCTGATTCACAAAAAGTTAAGGAGCACAAGCAAATTATCCAGCAGCAATTCAAACAAAAACTAGGACTAACCGTTGACATGCCACGTGGTAATGGAGCAGGCACGTCAAATCACGAGACACAGCGAGACGGTTTTTTGAGAGTACTGAAGTTTCTGCAGAGATTTTGGGTATGGACTAGTAGGTAATCAATCGATGCTCATCAATTTTACAGATTATTTCTTCTGCAAGGGAAATTAATTCGTTCAAGTTTAAAAACTATTGTCTGTAAACTGCTCGGTTGTTAGTATCCGCATATCCTTGGTTTTATTTGCCCGCTACTTTCCATAAAATATTGATGCGCGGTGCCGATTTAATTCTCCATTTTAGTGTTCCTATCGGACAATTGTCTGAAGAAGCGCAAGAGTAATAAAAAGGTTCAGGCTAGAACACACCCGGAAAGCATCACGAGTTAGTAGAAACGGTGATCTCATTCGCCGACTATTGGTTTCTTCAGACCCACTTATTGCCAGTTTGCGGATAAAGTCGCCAAAGAAGGACAAAGAGTTTTCCGAAGATGCACAGTATATGCTGGATTTTTCATACGGTGAAAACGATACAGATGATGAATAATAATTATTGATGTGTTGACATTATGAATCAATAAATGTACAATATATTATATTGTTTTAAAGTAAACAGTAGCAAAACAATTGTTTTATTTGTCGAATAAAAGAAAAAGACTCTAAACGAAATGCTATATAGGTTATGTGTCCCTTGACTCAGCCTAGTATGCAACAATCGATTACATTTATTATCATAACTCATAAAGTTTTTCAGCTGGAAGCAAAATTTAACTAGCTATACTCTTGCCAAGATATGTTTAATAAACCATCTGGTAGTATGTATTACGAAAAGTTACACAACTCACTTTACAGAGTCAGAAACTTTCGAGGGATATGGATGTAATGTCAGTCTATAGGCATCAAATTGGGTCTATTCATGGATGCAAGTTCGTCCCATTCGATAGATTTGTTATTGAATGTTGGCTTTGTACGCTTTTTGCCGATTTTCTGATTCAAGGCGTTCCCAGCTGTGTTCGCTCTACCCAACAAACAATTTTACTAACAATCAAACTATACTTAAACTGCTAAATAGAGGAAAGAGCTGATTACTTCGCGGCCGTCTCGAGGTTAATAGGAATTACAAATAACGGATGGGAAAGAGGGTGGGAATTTAAAGTATGGTTTACATAACACATTAAATTTAAATTCTAAATTATCTAAACACTTATAACTATACAACTTTATGGTTTTCTTTTTGACTTGAACATTTCTTGAAAAGAAAAAAAACACACACATACACACACATATAAAAAAAACTTATACTAAACATACAGGTTAAACTAACTACAATCTAATGCTAATGTTAGTCAAAAACACATAAATGAGTTTCATGTACTCCAAATCACGTACAGCCAAAATATCTTCGAATTGGCACATTGGGTTGTCTACCTCGAGCCCGAAGGGAATCATAAAGTTCCGATCTGACTCCACAATGTTCAGCACAAGACCAAATAACGTGGTCTGCGTCTTGATAGCCTTGTCCACACTCACAGAGATTGCTGTCGCTCAGCCCCCAACCCGGTATAAATGAGCGTTCAAAGAATAATGATTGGACATGAGGCGAGACATGACACTGAATGAAGTCTCGACCCACATCCATCCTGCTAAACCAAGATTTCTTCGACACCTTTGGGATGATAGAATGCTGCTATCGCCCCAAATCTCTTTACTCCATTTATACTGCCAGCTGACGAGTGACTGTTGACGAAAAATAGGAAAAATCTGTTGAAGGTGATTTGTCGATCACAAACATCGCCTTCATAGCGCCCACCTTGCAAGTCGAGTCCGCTTCTCTCATTGCCTGAATCGAACAATGAGATGGGACCCACAAGGTGATGATAAAATAACGCGCAAGATAAAGCACTTGAGAAGCTCCTGTATTTTCATGAGAAAATACGAGGAGTGCTTTACCGGCCTCAATGAGCGAATAGCCTCTATAGAAGGTTGTGGCCACTTGAAGTACACTAAAAAAAACAAAAATAGAATCTCGCATCACCAATTGTGACCAGGTTGAATTTTAGGAAATAACATAAATACATGATAGATTTTCTGGACCTTCTGGATCGATAGAAATTCAATTTAGACGGCCCTGATCCGAGTATGAGACAACAACATATGAATACCAGATTTTGATCTTTATAACTGGCCTTGGTATTAAAGAGCTCAGATTAAGAGGTAAAATAGCAAATTCCTAAGAATTGCAAGCAAAATATCTCTCGAATAACAAAACTTGTTATTTAGAATACCTGGGAATAACTGAGAGATACTATTTTGGTATTGTCTTACCTCAATTTAGTATCCGCATAACATTGCACACTGGGCCAGAATGAAAAATTAGAAGGAATAAATTATTTTCACTATGAAGATGCAATCTTAGAACAAAACTGGCTTCGGCAAAGTTGCAGCTTATAATTAGGGCTTTAATTTGACATCAATTTCAGTTAGGGTGGCCCTTGAATATATTGAAATAAAAATTCTATCTTTCACATTTCTTGACATAAAGCAGTACAATGTTGAACAAAAGTTGTTCCTTATTAAATTTAAAGCAACTTTGCTCCAAAAACCATAGTCGTAGGTCTTTGTGTCATTAGTTATGATCATTTTACGCTTAAGAGTAGGGTGGCCCTGAAAAAATTAGTATTTTTCGCCTAACTTTTTCATTTCAAGTTTTATGACATTAGCGTCTTGAAAAACATTTAGAACTTGTTTAAATACACACTTTGGTGAAGAAAAACGTAATTTCATACATCCGTTCAAAAGATATCGTGATTTTAGTCCAAAAATTACGATTATTTCAAATTACATTATTTTTCAAAGGGGGAAAAACGGGGATGCAAATACGATTGCATATGAATGGCAAAGCTAAGAGGTCTCTTTTGTTTATAAATTCTCAGGTGAATTTGGAAGAATTTGAGGTTAAATGGTACCATGAATGTATGCCCTTTTTAGAATAAAATTCTTGATTTTGTCTTAAATGTTGATGGCAATGACGAATAAATCACCATATTTCAATAAAAAACTAATATTTGCATTGTATTCAGTTTAAATCCATGAATATGCTAATAGTTATTCAGTTTGCCAAGGGTAAACATATGCAATGATTATTAAAATACCAATCATGAAAATTAATTTGAGGAACGAAGAAGAAAATATTGAGGAAGAAATTATTTTGACCATGAAAACATAATTTTAGCAACACACTGTCTTTGACAAAGTGTATGGCTTAAGAAGCTTTATTTTGATAAAAAATATAGTTGAAGTGGTCATTAAATAGACAGAGATTTTAAAGATGTCTTTCGTAATCTATCAGTAATATATCAGCTAGCTAGACGTGAATAAAATAGCAGCTTTCTTCACTTTTAAATGGCGCACTATACTTTCGTACAATTTATAATTTTGGTACGGTTTTGGCATGTATGTTAATAATAAAAATGAACGCATTGCAGATATTAGTTTTTATCTTTCAAAAATGTTCAGGTAAAAAGAAAACCAAAAGCTGTATAGATTTAAGTTTTTTTTTTGTACAATTTCGAGTATAAAATAAATGTGTTATGTAAACCATACTTAACCACCTTAATCGCCCATCTTCCTATCCGTTAAATTGTTATCCCAATTGACCTCGATGCGGCGAGTAATCGGCTCTATCCTCCTAACTTTAGTTTTAGGATACCTGATGTATACATATATGAAAACTTGGCTCTGTAAAGTTGATTCGATTGAGCCTGTTCAAATAAATGATGAATAAAAAGAAATATTTTTTTTTATTGAAATATGGTGATTTATTCGTCATTGCCATCAACATTTAAGACAAAATCAAGAATTTTATTCTAAAAAGGGCATACATTCATGGTACCATTTAACCTCAAATTCTTCCAAATTCACCTGAGAATTTATAAACAAAAGAGACCTCTTAGCTTTGCCATTCATATGCAATCGTATTTGCATCCCCGTTTTTCCCCCTTTGAAAAATAATGTAATTTGAAATAATCGTAATTTTTGGACTAAAATCACGATATCTTTTGAACGGATGTATAAAATTACGTTTTTTCTTCACCAAAGTGTGTATTTAAACAAGTTCTAAATGTTTTTTCAAGACGCTAATGTCATAAAACTTGAAATGAAAAAGTTAGGCGAAAAATACTATTTTTTTCAGGGCCACCCTACTCTTAAGCGTAAAAATGATCATAACTAATGACACAAAAGACCTACGACTATGGTTTTTGGAGCAAAGTTGCTTTAAATTTAATAAGGAACAACTTTGTTCAACATTGTACTGCTTTATGTCAAGAAATGTGAAAGATAGAATTTTTATTTCAATATATTCAAGGGCCACCCTAACTGAAATTGATGTCAAATTAAAGCCCTAATTATAAGCTGCAACTTTGCCGAAGCCAGTTTTGTTCTAAGATTGCATCTTCATAGTGAAAATAATTTATTCCTTCTAATTTTTCATTCTGGCCCAGTGTGCATTGTGGGAACAACATTATGATATTATCCTCAGGTATTTTACATCTTAATCTGTGCTCCTAAATACCAAGGCCAGTTATCACCCACAGAGTAACCTCTGAGCAAAGGTTTCATACCAAAGTGATAACAACTTCTAATATCAGATTATCACTGCAGAAGGAGATGTTCGCTCATCACCATGAGGCACCAAGAACGAGTCGTTTTTGCCTATGAGGTGGCGGATTCGTTCGTCCCTCGACCCTACCTCTCAGTGGGATGTTAGGCAAAGGTCCTTGGTTCGAGTACTACTTTACCCATGCCCTTTCGCTCAATTTTCAATAAATAGAATAGAAATTCCCAACCCACCGTACACTGATGGAACTTTCAACACTTTCTCTCCGTATCTTTTAGCAAACATTACTTTCCACTCTTGATGCCTCATGGTGATGAGGAACAACTCCCTCTACATCATAATCGTTACTCCACGCACGGAGAATACAAAACAACAATTAGAGATTATCACTGTTTGATCACTTAATATGTTATCATTCAGGTTGAATAAATATCCAAAATAACAAAAGAGATAACAGATTAATATTCGTTTTGATGTAATAGATATACAACAATAACTTGTTTTATTATCATAGAGTTCATTTTGATAACAAATTTTGTGATGTGAACAAATTCCTTGAGGTAATTTCAAATTATGTTATCAACATGATATCGAATTCATACACCAATAACTGAAGTAAGGCTTGTGGTGAAAAGCTCAATTTCATATCCATGACATGCTGGTAAAATTCGGCATTAGTTATCATGCTGGTAGTATGCAGTAACGTTCGTTATTTTTAATCGATAACAGATGATAATAAAATTAGTCAATTTTGATAACTAATTTTTTTTTTTTTTGCGATGACAGGTGAGTTTAAATGATATCTGAGATATCAAAACTTGTTACTTAGTTGATATCAATATGTATTTTATTTTGCAAGGGAAAGCTAAGCCAAAAGCTAAGCCGGAGGTGGTTTTGGTCACTTTTTTTGAGACCCGGAGAAGTCTTTCTTTGACATATTGATTTATTTTACTAAAAACATCATGCTATACAACTTCGTGTTTCAGTAGTACAGGGTTACCCATTCGAAGTGTTACCTATTCAAATGACTATAATTTTTTAGTTTGATAATATTTTTATTCAGTCCAATGGCAAAAATGTATGAAAATAATCAAAAATTTAGAATCCATTCACTTTAGCTCGATATGGCCACCTTTTGCCTTGACTATGGCCCTCAAACGGTCAAAAACGAGTTGCATGCTGCACGAATGTGAGCTTGTGGTATTTTTGCCCATTCACGTACAATCGCTTTCTTGAGCGCATCCATACTGGCGTATTTTTTAGTCCGCACCTTACTCTCTAAAATAGACCAGATGGAAAAGTCCATCGGATTTGCGTCTGGTGAATTCGAAAGCCATTGCGTCGACGAAATGAAGCGTGGAACATGATTTTTTAACCACTCTTGGTTAATTCTCGCTTTATGACGGTGCCGAGTCTTGTTGGAACGTCCATTCTTTCCGGCCGAAGTGTTTATGTGCCCACGGCTCTAAAGCACCTTCCAAAATGTTTTCACGATAATAAGTCGCGTTTATTTTGGCACCAGGCTCGATGAAAACGACTGAGAGCGCCCATCAGCTGTCACGGCAGCCCATACCATCACTTGCGATGGGAAATTACTTCGGGTGGCCATTCGTAGGTTTAAATTCTCGTACGTGCGTTCGGTCAAGTAAACACGGTCATTTTGAGAGTTTATGAATTGCTCAATAGGGAAATTCTTCTCATCAGAAAACACAATGTTCGGAAATTCGCCACGTGCGTACAAGTGTAACAACTCCTTCGCTCTTTCGAGTCTAACTTTTTTGCTGCGGTGTAAGACCGTGCCCTTTTGGAACTTGTAAGGCTTGACCTTTAGCTCATTTTTCAATAGTCGTTGCATTGAACTTTGCGAAATTTTCTCAGCTCTTTAGCCATTTGATTACCACTTCGACGTGGATTTCGTTCTAAGTCGAGCCTTCACTTTTCGAATCATCTCAGGTGATGTTGCTGTTTTCTTATGACCACCTCCATGGCGTTTTGCGATGCTACCAGTATCATTGTAACGATTTATAGTGCGATACACAAACATTTTGTTCACTTCGAGATGTTTTAGCTGACGAACAATTGCTGCTTGTGATTTTCCAGCCAAATATAAAGCAATCACACTATTACGTTTAAATTCCATCACGTATAACTTTTTTTCACACGACACAGACTAAAATGCTTTTGTACGCTTGTAAACAATTGAATGAACTGTCATTGGTGTAAATTCTGAGCGCGCTGTCATTAATAGTGTGGTAGTTATAGCAGTTTGAATCTGGTAACACTTCGAGTGGGTAACCCTGTATAATGCGGGAATTAATGTCAGCAAAAAATCTTTGCAGTGGGTTTTCGATTGAGGCATGAAGGTCCTGAATTGGCCAGTCCGTAGTCCGGAAATAAATCCAATCAAAAACTTGTCGGACCTGGCACGGCTTGTTTACCAAGGAGGAAAACAGTTTGGAATAGTTCACCATTAAATAGCAGCCCGTAGAGATGCGTGGAACGCAATTCTATCTAAAACGCTATATAATCTTGTGGACTCCAAGCCAAACAGATTTTTTGAAACAATTCAGGGAAATCCAAATATTAACCATTGTAGATTGTTGATTTACTGGCAAAACGATTGATCTACATAATAAAATCTCAGTGCGTTTAAACAAAATTGCCATCATCAAACATTATTGTTGTTCTCAATCCAGCAAAAAGAAACCTAACACCAACCCCCGAGCATCTTGACAGATGAGCTTAGTTTCACGTACCCATCTACAAATTGTAGATGGCTCTACCGTGCATAAACAAAAGGGCCATCCATTCTTGATACTACCTCTTTTTAACTTTGAAATACGTGTTTTCGTTTCCTTTTGTGTGGATGTTCAAAACAGTGCAAGAACAAATTTTTAATAAGGCTTTTAATAGCTTTCTTACCATTCATTTGCTTTCAATTATATCAAATGTAAATCATCATTACTTGAGAATGGAATTGAAAGAATGTCAAACAAAGAGAGACAAAGAGAGAGAGAGAGAGAGAGAGAGAGAGAGAGAGAGAGAGAGAAAGAATGAAATGAAGAGAGAAGGGGTATAAAAAATAACGAAGAGAGATTATTTTTATTTACACGCTACACGTCTCGCAGCACCAAGCATAAAACTTGATGTTTTTTTAGCTAGTTTATTTGTTTGTTAGGTTCAATTGCGATACCTTTACGAAGCCGATAATTCATTGTTGTTTTTGATGAAGTTTAAACTTTAACTTCCTGTTTCAAGCACACAGGGATGAAAAAAAATCCTATCCATCATGTGTGATTGCAAGAGAAACGAGAGATATTGTTACGCTGGCCTTCCATTGTGCTGAAGGTTACAGAGTGTCTCATATTGAAAAGTATAGATCATTGCACGATGGCGTCATCAATGTAGTTTTGACAGTTCAGGGAGATTGTTTACGTGGACTTAGAATATTTCCGGTAAGGTCGGTTTGAGAATTTGTGTTCTGAACTTATTACGATTGGAGTAAAATAGCCGAAAAACAGACACCATGACTTATTTTGACATTCTTAAATTTTCCTTTTGCTTTTTTTTATTGAAATTTTACTGAATTTAATTTTACAGAATTCGGCACATATAGAGAAACAAATCTAGGATTTTTTTCATTAGGGCGAATCTAACAATGAGAGGCTCTCTCCTCTCTCGCTCTCTTTCATTTATTACAGCGCTATTATAAATCTTTTGCGGGATTCTTTAGTACAGATAGAAACACTACAGTGCTGGCTACCATACTCTACAAATAGTTAAATGAAAAACGTAACGCTGAATGGGATATGCATGGAAGAGAAAGTAATCAAAGAGAATCTCTCAATTGCAGATTCGTCCTAATGAAAAAAAAACCTAGAAATGTTCATTTTTATTAAAAGTAAAAATGTATTTTTATTAAAAATAAAATATTAATTAAGTATGGAGGAATCTAAGTAAAGGCTAGTATGCATCTCAAAAGTAATGTGCATTAGGATAGGACAAGCAATGGTCAAGAAATGCTTTTACTCTCCGAATTACTTACCTTGTATGCAGCTGAAAAGCGGAGGACAAACTTCGTAACGTTAGGTAATCTTAATGGTGCTGTCACTTTTCCTTGCGGAATAATATTACTTTGGATTATTCCGCAAGAGAAACTGACGATTTACCCATAATGAAGCAGTTATCAAAATTACTTCTTTAGAAATGGCAAAAATTACTTCAAGTCTTTACTTGTCAGCTGCATACTAGGCTTAAAGCTAAAGTAAGGGTAAACATCGTAATATCCAAAACTGCAATTAATCATAACTTTCTGGCTATTTTTAATCGGAATCGTCATTATTGTTTCAAATATTGGACATGAGCAAACTGTTTATTTAAAGATTAATAAGCAAAATATGAAAGTTTTCGTTTAGAAAAATATGGCGACCGCGTTGCTTCAGTGACTATCAATTTATTGAAATTTGGGTTAATAATAACGTCCTATATCGGGTGATCATAACTTCAATTTCAGTAAAAATTACTGTTTAAAGGTATCCACGATGAAATTGCCACACTATGAAATTGCTCGAACTTTTTAACCGTTGGGTAGAATTTAATGAAAATTTGGGTGGATTTAGTTCATAGTGCATTATTTACATCCTGCAAGTTTTAAAGTCCTGTGATCAAAACTCGCGGAAATGGAGTCGAAAGAACAGCTCGTGCGTGATAAAATCTTGCGCATTCATCACGAGAACAAGGATCTCTCGCATCGTTCCATCGCTAAAACGTTGGGAATCGCGAATTCCACGGTGTCGCGAGTGATTAAGCGGTTCGAGGACCGGTTGACCACCGATCGGAAGCCCAGAAGTGAAGGAAAAAGTATTCCGTACAACACCAAAAATCACAACCGCGTAGTTGGGGCCTTCAACCGAAATCCGAACGCCTCCGTTCGGGATGTGGCTAAGAAGCTGCACCTAAGCCGAAGTTTTGTCCAGAAGGCCAAAACTAAGGCTGGGCTTCGAACGTTCAAGGTACAAAAGGCCCCTAATCGCGACGAGAAGCAGAACAAGTCCGCCAAAACCCGTGCCAGGAAGTTGTACCTCAACATGCTGACGAAAGTTGAATGCTGCATCATGGACGACGAAACATATGTGAAGGCCGACTTCAAACAGATCCCCGGCAACCTGTTTTTCACGGCCAAGGATAAGTTCAGCGTTCCGGAGCATGTCCGCACTCAGAAGATGTCCAAATTTGCGAAGAAATTCCTGGTTTGGCAAGCCATCTGCACGTGCGGGAAGCGGAGTGCACCTTTCGTGACCCAGGACACGATGAACGGACAGGTGAACATAAAAGAGTGCCTCCAGAAGCGGCTGCTTCCTCTCCTGAAGGCCCACAACGTCCCAACAATCTTCTGGCCGGATTTGGCCTCATGCCACTACTCCAAGGACGTGCTGAAGTGGTATGCGGACAATAAGGTCAATTTCGTGCCGAAAATGTTCAACCCTCCCTACACTCCGGAGCTCCGCCCCATCGAGAAGTACTTGGCGATTATGAAGCAGCACCTTCTTAAACGACTTAAGGTAGTGAAGACAGTCGAGGAACTGAAGAAAGTATGGGTTTACATGCAAAAAACGGTTGATTCACAGGTTGTGCAGAATCTTATGGCCGGGGTTAAGGCCAAGGTGCGGGCATTTGCGTATGGACTGTAAATAAAATACGAGTAAAATGGTAAAATGAAGTTTAATAGTATTTCTCAATCCCTGAAAATTTGATGGCAATCGGATGAAAACTCGAATTTTGCGAATCAATTTTGTGTGGCAATTTCATCGTGGACACCCTTTATTACCGTTTCATTTAACTGGGTATTGGGTACTAGGTATTGTAAAAATACCTATTTTTAGACCAAATAAATACCTAATTTTAGGTATTTCAATCTAAGCGTGTAGGCTGCTATTTTATTCGCGGTTTGCTGGCTTCCGGATATTTTTCAAGTCCTAAAAATTTCGGAGTGTTTTTATTATTACGGTTTTTAAATTAGTCAATATTTGGCTAGTAGTCTAAGTATCGAGTGTGTCAATGCTCCAATATATTCTCTGTGAAAAGGGTAAAAATATCCACCATTTAACATTAAGGAAAAGCAACAACATATCGTCAGCATTATATTCATCAAGTACGAATATGTGCTCCACAGCTTAACAGAAAATAACAGTCAATGTACGAAAAACATTCAATTCATAATTTGTTCTAGGTTTCATTAGATTTGACAGAACCAGTGAACCAAAATTATCGGGGTACATTGACTTTACTCTGGAGCTGTCAAGTTGTTACCGGGTTGCCTAACATTAACATTCTTGTTAGCAAGAAATCTTATTCCAAGAACTACTTTGAACAATTTGTTATACATTCATAATAAAAATTGTTCAAAACGCCCTTTTTCGTTAAACGAATTTTGCTCACTGTATATGAGATTTGTTTTATGTTTTATTTTTCCACTCGTTTGAGTGCTTATATCTCATATTCTAGGAGTTTGAGAGCAGTTTAAAACTGAATGTTTTAATATGTTTAACAAATTATCCAATGTCATGCTCAAGAACGGTTTCTCCTTCTGTTTGTGTCGTTTCGTCCAAATTAACCATTAATTATTTAAATTTCTTAATTCTATGGTTTCATTTATGATTCATTGTGGCTTCCTGCTGTGGTTTGCTGCCCGAAAATTTCGTTCAAGCGAAATATTCCCCTAGATTTGTCATGCCTACGACCGCCGTCAACATTTTATTTAATTGCGACAGAGGAGATAGGGTGGTTGAACCAGTAGTCGCGTAACTGACGGACATGTTTGGAGACAACTATACGATGGTCGCACCATTGTAGATCTATGTATAACAGATAACTATTTTACTGTAATCACGATTGCTTTGTCTTCTTACTCCAAATTTTTGTTGAAACAGTACTAAAAATGACTGAGATCTCGAGTACGATATTGAATCTACAGTACTGGTTCAATGGATCATTCATGTCAGTATAAGATAATAAAGGTTAATTTCCATTATGAATGATATTTGTGCCATTTAACAAAGCAAAACAGAAGATTCTTGAAAAGTGAAATTTTTAATTCATTTTTATAAGTTCTTCTATTTGAAAAAAAAAAAACAATACCATCACATCATTGGAAATCTATTAAAAAATGTATTATGTTCCGTAATTTTCTAGCAAATTTTATGTTTGCGCTAATCGATTCAGAGTCAAACCATGTACACTCTCATTCATTATTTTTTCGGTAAAGCCAATACAGCATTTATAAGTGCATTACTACTTCTGGAACACTTACCCTAAAAGCGCACAAAAAATGCGAACCATGCTCGTGGTTTTCAGGATTGTGTCTAGTTAGAATGGTCGGTTTTGTGGTAGAAAGTGATATAAAAAAATAAATTCAACCATCTATGGTGGCATCCGACCTGTCTTACATTTTTTTATTTTTTTTTTTATTTTGTTAGTCTTTTCGTTTTTAGGCATTCTTAACCATTATGCACGGGCTCGTCAAGCAGAAATATGCGAGTTTATTTTTGAGTACAACGAAATGATCTTATTTTCGACAATTTAAATGGCAAGTAACCATCATCGTTATTATCACTATTATCCAGCAGTTTTGACCGGAATACAGTGATATATTTTCATTATCAGAACTTCAATACTGAAGTAAAAGTCTAGTTGAATGTTTGAATGTTTTAATGTTTTTAAAATGATGATTGTAACACACATCTAAACATGCAGTTATATGCTTTTTTTTAAAGTCAGCCTTAAGGGCGGAGCGGTCAAAAATTGGTCGAACATAGTTAACTGCTAACAGATTAGTTGATGAAATCAATGATCAATCTTTAATTCTTTTTGAAGTTCATCGTCTACATAACACAGGAAAATTATTTGGTTAGGCTTCCGTTTTTTCAATTGCGAACTGTCGGGGTTAACGTTTCACACCTTCTATCAAGTTTTGTACCACTGTTATGTCCACCTTATTTGATGCTGAACGCCAATTCGCCTCGAGCTGTTTTCACTTCCAACTGTTTTTTGAGTTTTCTTAAGATTCCTCTTTACGATTGCCCAACATTACTCAATTGGGTGTAGTTTCGGTGAGTTTGGAGGGTACGATTTGCACACTATTCGCGGTATACAATTTTTGAGTCATTAGTGGCAAGTAGTGAGGTCTGACCAAAACAGCACGTAACAACTATGTTTCTTCAAGAAAGGCAATAAGCGATTTGGCAAGCATTCCTTTACATAAATATCTTGGTTGAGAACGCCAGTTGTCACGAAACTTTCGCTTTTCAGCCCACAGGGCAAATCGCATGCCAAACCAAGTTTTTTTTCGAGAACTTGGACATTTTTTTCTTTTAATGAAAATGTAAATTGATTTGCTTCTGAATTCTTGAAATAAAAAACAGTTGTTTGCACCGTACTTCAGTTATCTGTCTATTATTTGTCAACAGTTATGAGCAAAATCAGAAATCCAATCAGCGTCAAGTACAACATGTAGTCCACGGGATTTTAGAGAGAGGTGGTTTAATTGGTCACGTTTCCATAACCGTTAAAATGAGAGCAATATCCGGGTGGTACATGTAAATATAGTTTCAGTACATGTAAGTATAGTGTCGTTACTGGTTTAAGATTTCAGGCTCTAGATTCTTTTTGTTAACAATTTTGATCCCAGTTTTAGGAACTGTGTGGAATAGATAGTGGAAACAAAAAACTTTTTAGGAAGCAAAGTCTTATTCCTAGTAAGGCCTTTATCGAAAATAAGCTATCCAAATTTTTTTCAAATCATTTAAAAAAATGACGTTTTTCATTCAAACAATTGGATGATTCTTTATTGTACGGGATTGAACGTGAGTATTGTGAAGACCGGATGAAATTAATATTATTCTTTCACAAATTTGCGAATGTTTGGTCAAACACTCTTTGTCATGTTCCGGACAAGTGTTTCATCAATTTTTTTTTTAACTTTTTGATATTTTTTTTTTTTTGAGCTTCTGCATATTTTAAGCTGCTTTACCATTCTTTTTGAAAACCCTCTTCGCAATCGCCCAATAGCGTTCGCTGAGCCAAAGCTGCGGACAATTTGGCAGATTAATGTCTTTCTCAACGAAATCTATATCCTTTTGCGTGAGCCAATTGAGGTTTTTTTTTGACGTAATGCACCGTCGCTTAATCCGACCATTACAGTGGAGGGGTACTATGCTTCTGATACAGAGGCAGCAACCTCTTCTGTAGACAATCAGATCCATAGATTTCCGCATTGGTTATTCCGGTAGTGTGTAAAATGGTAGACTTCATTTCGCAGGAACATACTGCTTGTCATACAAGCATTTTTCGACCAAATTTTTCCACTTAAATCGACCTATCTGCATCGTTTACATCATCTCCTACGACGGCAGTGCAATACTGTGCACCTGGAAGGGTTTTTGAGTTCTCTCTGACAAAGGTCTCGTTTTCCATCAAAATACATGCATCCGAATGCTGCAAACCCTTGCAAATACAATTCCTGGGCCTTGTTGTTGCACGTTGCTACTGTTATTTACTTTGTTGGGTGATTTTCTGTTTCTTGTAGGTTTTCAGGTTGTTCCGTTTCTTGATACGTTGAATCATTCCAACGCTGGTTACCGCATTATTGGCCAAATCACGTATCGACATTGATTTGTTTTTCCGAATTAGAGCTATCACTTTGTGATCCATACCTCTCACGCCCAATTCACGAGTTCGAATCTCACCCCCAAAAAAGTTACGAAAATACCAAATTGTCGTTTAGTAACACCATATAGTACGTTAACACAGATTTTTTTTTTACAAGTGCCTAAAAATTCCCCTCGTTTAATTCCAAGCAGAAGGAGTTGTAAATAACGAAATTGTGTGCAATCTTCCATACGCCATACAACAATGTTTGTATTATTTCATACAACAGGCTAGCTTCAGGCGTTAACTAGCTGAAATTTACATGAAATATCCCATTAATTTCTGCCAAATCTTATATTTCCTTTATGTGCATTTGATTACAATAAAAATCAATGTGTTTATCTGTGTAGCCATGTGTCCAAACACACAACATCCCAAGTAACCACAAGCATTATATGATTGCACTTATTCAACCCAAGATCAACATCGGTAATGCGAGATCGCATCAATTCAACAGTTGTCAAGCAATGAAGCGTTAGATTAGCTTAAGAATGTAGTGATGCATTCATGACCAATGCAATAATGCTACTTTAGCAATGTTTTATGGCATTACAAAAGATATAGTATTAATTCGATCTTAGTGGGGCCCTTTTCAGCTTAAATCCAACTTCAATGATGCACTAGACGTAATGCAGATGCCATATATATGCATGCTATTATAGCCTCGTGGTTTCTTGGGACGCTATGATTGTTCCAGGAACAAAAGACCGAATTCTCCGAGCAGACCGCTAACTCCAGGAATGGGTGCGAAACAGCTTTAAGCTGGAATTTATTTTGTTCATAGGTAATTCAGTGGTGAAATATAAATTTACAACTTACAAATTTCGGTTTTAGACGTGTTAAGGATGAGCTTCAGATTCCCTGTCTACAACTCCTGTCTACGTATCTGTGATGGTAGGTTTAAGGTTAGATTTAGAACTACTAGATTTTAAGGTAACTTACTGTGATAACTATTGTGATAACTACTGTGATAACTACTGTGATAACTAGATTACTAAATTTTTAACTCTTCGGTAATTTTTCAAAGGTAAACTGGAAGTAAATTGTAGGAAATTAATTGAATAAAATTAATTTTAGATGATTTACACTTGCATGCCTTTTTCTTCACTAGCGATACAATTCTAAAGTGAATCTTTCTTCCTCTTCACTCAGTCTTCACCGTTTGACATATCGGACTTCTCTAGAGCCGGCTTGTCACCATCACTCAGTTGGAGTGACCCCGATGTTCGGTTGCGGTTACACCGCGGGGCAGTGCTAGCAGCAACAATGATGAACACATTAAAACCATCACAAATAAATGCGTACAACGCAAATGTACATGCACACTTAGACAATTTCATGTAACATTAGGTCTTTTTAGGGTGCAACAAACGAAGGAAATAGGCGGACGGAAAATAAATAATAAAAAAAAACTACACACTAAGAAATTATGAATTTTACACGAGACGTAATTGATGTTTGTAAAAAGTCGGGGAACGTAAAGAAAGATTTCGTGTAAAATTATGTCTCTTGTAACTGACACATACGCAATTCGACGAAATATGCGTTTGATTGAATTTATTTTCTAATCTCTTTGAACTAATTCTTATGTGCTAAAGGACGCTTGCATGTGTCGGTCTCACGGGACAGAAATTTACACGTCATTTTGGTAGTGTGTAGAGAGACCAACTGCTAATGTGTACTGCAATATTGATGTTGCGTTGGTTGTGTATATTGATGTGTTGGATTCAAATTGTGCGGTCCGAATTGTAAACTCAAAAACAATATTGTTCTACTATCCTTTTAGAGAAGCTCCTTTGAAAAAAAAAATAGCAGTCCACCAAATCAGCAATCCATGTTGACGTTATAATTCTGTGTATTGTAGTTAAAAACGATGAACAAAATGCATTTCTAATCTTTTAAATGTTTTAAAGTTGTGACAAAATAATACAGCCGTCACTATAGAAATTATCATCGGAAGGAAAAAGAGATATACTGCGGCGTGCGTCAGTGCCGGCCAAGTCATGACTGTATACTGTTGAAAACTTCTATACTGGCAGTCGAAGGCAAACAATTGAGTTGTACATTTATTTTTCAGTTCACGGTCGTGTAAATTTCAATGTTTTAGCACATAAAATTTAATCCGCATGACCTTTTCTTTTGCTCTAGATGTGATATTGCATTATAAGGCATTATTTTGCATTATATGGTGTTTACTTTTGGGTGACAACCATTATTCTTGGATTTATGTCTATTTGCACAGTAATTTCAGTGAATTATTTTTTCACATGACGCGAAATTCAAATCTTTTATTAATCACAGCTCATGTAATTTTCATTATTTGTAATAGTGTGGAGAGCCTATTTTCGATACATTCCTTAGATACATAAATAAACAACCTTACTGATGGTTTGGGTTGCACACTTAGAAATAATGAAAAAGTTGGAATACATGTTAAATAATGTCTCCTGAAACTGACACATATGAAATTCAACAAAGATGTGTTTGATTGAATTAACTTTCTCATCTCTTTCAACTCTTTCTTTTGTGCTAAAGGACTTGTGTGTCGGTCTCAGGAGACAGAAATTTACATCACATTTTGGTAGTTAGTGGTTTTCAGACCTGAAATTTCGTAATATTTTAGTATTCTACTTATACACACAAAACCAAATGTATATGTGTGGCCATAACAGGTTGCCATAAAACCTTTATCAAGTCGATATTTCAATATTTTGTATTCTTCTTAAATAAACCACACCAAAACATGTGCGTGTTTGTACTACCGATTCAACTCGGTTCACGTTAGACAAATCAAATGCCCGAATAGTTCTATTATTGCGGTTCGTAATTCCATATCGAAAACCGTACTCCAAAAAAAATCTATACTTGTCTGTGTCAGAAAAGTAAAACATAAATGATTAACTCTTTTTATGCGAGGGTACGTTTTTTTTTTTTTTTTTTTTGAGTCTACCCTGACGGCCACAAGCTCAGCAACGACCGTTTTGCGCGATGGAAAATCGTGTTTATTTTGTGAAAAATAGGGGGAAAAAAGGGCTCGAGGAAGAATTTCCCTTGCGGCGAGAAGGGATTGGTAAGGTTATAATTTGCCATCAATGATGATGGTTAAACCAAGCCATTAAAGTTGGGGCACCATAGCTGAGGTTCGCATCAGAGCAGAACGCTTCAATGTCCAATGTTCCAAACAATCACGGTCAGTATGTGGGGGTGTATTCTATTTATTAACATTATTTTCTAAATTTGAGCATCAGATTTATCAGCAAACGAAATTTTGATGCTTTATAGTTTTAGCTCAAAAAAGTTTAGCCTATATTGTAAATAGACCATGACGAACAAATGTCAAAGACCAAGAGTGTTCGTATACGAAGAGATATTAAACGAGTCGCTTTAACCGTCCGAATTAGGTCAACAACAATAAAACATCCCAGGTACCGTTTTGACAGACAGGTGCCTCCTATACATTCCGGGACTACATATTTTCCGATGGAGCAACTATAGAACGCCTCGACGAAGGAAGTTTTCTTTGTATTATTGTTAACGTGAAGTGAAGTAAATGAACGGCTCTCGCTGTATCTATCAAAGAGAAAAATGACTTTTTCTCTTATTACTGGAGTCATTGTTAGAAATCGATACATCGTTTTTTTTTTTGGTTGAACTCCTAAATGGCATTCCCTATGAAAAGCTTTGAGTTGGTTGAGTTAATTCCATTATTATATGGAATTATTATAATAACTTCTACTTTAACTAATACGAGTATTTCGTCAATTACGTGCTCTACTACTTGCTAATTCTTCTCTTACTGTCTAAGAGACAAGAGATAACTGCGAATTTCAATTCATGTAGTTTTGCCATTGTTTTGATTGACTTGTCACACGGTGCGTTGTCTTGATGGAACAGAACTTTTCTTCTTTATCATATTATATCATAGATTGCCACTAAACGTTAAGAAATATCCTACTGGAGAAATTTCATGAATTTTGATACCCATATTGACAGGGTTCTACAGAAAATGTTCATGGCCACTCGAAGCCCAACGGGAACCTGTTCCGGATTGACCGGACCGAGAAAAAATCATCATATGGCCACTAAACGTTGAGAAATAGCCTACTGACAAAATTTCATGAATTTTGATACCCATATTGTCAGGGGTTTCTACTGAAAATGCTCATGGCCACTCGTGGCCCCACGGGAACCTGTTACAGAATGGCCGTTAGAGGAACAAGTCAGCATATTGCCTACAATGAGATAGAAATGGTTTCTTGGAATTATTCCATAGATTTCGGCATCCATTTCCGGAAATTTAATAGTTGTTTGCAAATAGTGCCTCCGTACCGGACCACAGCCCCGGTAACCCGGATTTACGGGAATCAGATGAATTCAAATGGTCATTGCTGATAATGTCCTTTAAGTCAATGAGTTTTGGAATCTAACGATGCCAAAAGAATTAAAATCGGTCAATAATAGCCAGAGTTATAATCATTTGAATTTGGTGGGTACCCGGGTACCCTGTCGATCACTTAAAGGTGTTTTTTTTTGTCGATCACAGAAGGGTTAAACATTTGTACGAGGTTCAAATTTATAAATTGTTTTTCATTGAAAATATGTTCAGTCAATGGGGTCTTCAACAAATCCTAAGAGAGTTAGAAGTTGGTTATTTCTTCAAATGAATACTACGTTAAAATTAAAATTTCAAAGGTTCGCCTAAAATGACATTGGACATCGTTTTCCAATATCAAGATCTTCGTCACAAAAATAACTATGAAGTAGGGTATGCTTCAATTCATTGGCAATCTGAATGAGCTTCAATCGCCTATAGCAGTTGACCAGCTTAAAATGAAATCTGCGTTCTTAGTATTCCAATCTTAAAGCTCTCACAATACGCTAATTTGTTGCCATAAACATAGTGTTCTTAATGCACTTCCACTTTGACTCATCGCGAGCTTTCGGTACGAAAAATTTCTAGACAATACCGGGAATTGTACTAATCCTTCTCCCGCTTTACTTCAGCTTTTCGTTGCATAGGATATGATTGTACTTGCCACACAAATATACTAATGTAAATATCATAGCTTGCATCGAAACCTCTCATTCACTAAATTTGAAATTGCCTTTAGAAAACTGAGTTAAACATAGTTAGTTGTGATAAGTGATAAGCAGTATGTTTGAGTATTATATATGATGTGTACTAGCACTCATAAGGTCTGTATCCGCAATAATCCGGACACCTCAAAACATAAATAAAACATAAATTTCGCATTATATTTCCGTCGTAGTTGTGAAGACAAAACATAGTTATTCGGTATTTGCATTAAATTTTCGAACTTTGCGCTTAACTCCGTCCATTAGGGTTTGTACAGACTCGTCAGAAATCGTAGAAGCCGTCTTTGTCCAAATTTGCTGGAAGCGTTTGATGTCTTTGATTCCTTGCTTCTTTCCAGAAAACTTCCGCTTCATCAGAGCCCAATATCTCTTGATTGGTCGGGCTCTGGGCAATTTGGCGGGTTTGAGGTTTTTGGTACAATGTTCACTTGATTTGCTTGGTACCACTCCATCACAGTTTTAGCATAGTGGCATGATGCCAAATCGGGCCAGAACAAAGGTTTTTCGTTGTGACTTTTGATGAAGGGTAGCAATCGCTTCTGCAGACACTCTTTCTTTAGATTTCTTATAGATCTCCTTGTTGATTGTGCTTGTAGTGACGAAAGATTAACTCTTTTTGTCACACGTGCAAATTGCTTGCCACACAAGGTATTTTTTGGGAAATTTCGATGCCTTCTTTGTTCTGAAATGCTCAGCTGTAGCATTTGTGGCCATAACAGAATAAAAAACCAGCCCTGGAAGCTGCTTGAAGTCCTCCAGGACATAAGTTTCATCGTCCATAACAACGCATGAAAACTTCGTCCAATATTCGCAGTACAAACGTCGAGCCCGTGATTTTGCTGCCAAGTTCTGTTTGTCGTTGCGATTCGGAACTGTTTTTACTTTATACGACTTATTGCCCAAACGTTGTTTTGATTTTTGGAGAAAACCAGGCGACATCCCTATTCTACGAAACCCCATTCGAATGGAGAGATTTAGGTTTTTCGTTAATATCCTTTTCACCTTTCGGTCCATGACAGGATCAGCGCGTCCAATGTTTTTGTCACTTCTCGGTTTCCTCTCAAACGTTCCGAAAATTATTTAGGCACATCGTGAACAGTGGATTTGGGCAAATCCAATGTTTTTGCAAGGTCCCGTATTGACAAGTCAAGATTTTCCGTACGCCCGTACAAAATTCGCTCGCGCACTTGTTTTTCTTTCGTCGTAATCTTGAATACTAAACATGAAATGTAAATATCAATCATAGTCTTTTTCATCATAGACTCTCAGCTATACCACACTGATTTTTTTCATTCCTACATGCAATATTCCAAAAGTTGCAATGATTTGAAGGTGTCCGGATTAATGTGGATACAGATTTTAAGAGCATAGAAAACAAGTCCGACAGCAACAGACTCTCCTCTCTGTTCGACCTGATCAAGCTTTAATAACCGCAGATTTCCCTCTTCATGTCATTGTATGAAAGGACAAAAACGGGTTGGATGGATTGATAGGCAACATCACCTATAGGTATTCATGGGATTATAAAGAGTCTCCTTCAAACAACATTGAACAATTCACCAAAAATATAAGCTACCGAACGACAGGATGCCCCAATAAGTGTTTAGAAGAGCCCGCCCTTTATCCACAAGCAGTTAGTAATGGAAAAGTAGCATTCTCAATCTCGTCATCCAATTCGATTCAATCGGGTGCCTTGATGGTCCCTCCCATATTTATACGCAAGAGAATATAATATTTGTATACAAAATATATCTAACATCCCCTGGTTTGTTACTGAAAAGAAAAATAGGTATCTTTTAATATCAAAATAGTCCTGGAAACGCTGAAAACAGAGTAGATCATTCGAACTATCATAAGAAAAAAATTAATAAAAAGAAATATGCTTACAGCAATAAATTTTTGTATAAGCCATGTTTTTAAAAGTTTTCTTCATACCTTTCTAGATACTTTTCAAAGATAGCAATTTGAGTGATCCAAGAGTTTGGTTTGATGGTTTCTGAAATTAATGGAATATCTAATCTATCCACTAAACAAAAATGCTTAGTTTTAATCCTATACTGTTAATAAGTTCAAGGCAGTTTTCAATGGAAATAGTGTTTGAAGTTCAGCAGTGTAAATTTTATGTTAAAATGCTGAAAAACAAATTGGGCCTTTAATGCTTATCTTATTGCTCCAAGCTCTTAAGATAATTGGTTTCGGAATGCAAAGATGACCACAAAATATGCTAAAATTATTAATTAGAAGAGAATGAAAAATATTAAATGTGACTTCCAGGAAAACGATCTTCAGTCGAACCCTCTCACTTTGCCAACATTGCCTCATCATGCTACGCCAACCAGCACCATAATATTTCAGTTGCCAGTCTTTTGTTACCATATCACTCATGAACGCGTGAGTTGGGAACCATGTGAAGCCCTATTGTAATAATCAGTATGCTTAAGATGCCAGCAAAAGATAGAAAGAATATTATTTAATGTATGTGAAGATAATAGTATTTCTAAAAAGTGATCTTAAAGCGGCAAATATCACACCAAGAGATTCATCGCTTAGTAGTCTAGAGTCTCCTAATCGGAGCCTTATAATAGACCATCGCATATAAAATTATAGAGAAATGGAAATGTTAGATGAAACAGGATGAAACAAATTTCCGCTGAAAACGCCTTGAGAGCAAGTTTATTAGACGCACAGATCAATATATCATTTTTGGGGCGCTCGAAAATATACTTAGTGATGTGAGGCCAGAACCGAAAAAAGGTTCCGAAGACGGAACGATTCATACAAATCATCTTGCTGCTTATTGAAGAATGTTTGAAATTGATACGCCTTGAAGAAGTGCGAAACGCATTTTTCAGATATCTGATGGACTCCGACTCGGTGATTCAAAAAGAAACTAACAAAAAAAAATAATATTCTGAATGCTAATATATCATTGTCTAGGACATTACACAGAGTTCCACTATTGCCATTTCCAAAACTTCTAAATTCGAATTTCCGAATTTTAAAATCATAAATCATTTCCCCCACTCTTTTATGTTATTATGTTTATCCTTCCCAATTTTCACAAAACTTGTTCGGATAGAGTCGTTGCAATGAAACCTAAATCGCACTGCGTCATATGATTTTAACCATAATTTTCTGTGTTGAAGGTTAAGGTAGGAATTGCATGAAATAGCCAACTTAAAGATGTTTCAACCCAAATCGGGAGATAAACCTCTCAACTCCTCCTTAGCTATGGCACCTCCCTAACTTATGTATGTGGGATGTTTATTTTAAAAGTAATCACAAATCCTCACAACGTTACTATCTATTTCGTGCTGTGAGCTAGATTGCTCCCAATAAATATAACATCGATCGTTGACGTTACGGCATGGGCCATCTTATTCGCGACGGGGAGAAATTGCTTACTCGTTCAATTTAATCTGCTCATAAATAAAGTAACACGCCCTCCTTTCCGGACCTGCTCTTCCTTCCAGGAAAATGGAAGGCGTATTTCTTGAAGAATTGATTTCAACTATAGAACCCTTTCTACACTCTACGCGGCGATAACCTAAATGTAGGCATTTTTCTTGAATTAAATGTATCGATATTATTTACCGATGACACCGAAGGACGCAAGAGTGAAACACTGTGGGGATAGAATGTCAAAAGAACAAAACGTTAATAGAATATGATTGTGTTCTGTCGTCTTTTTTGCCAAAGCGTCCCTTTGCTCTAATTTGATTTACAGATTTGACTGTATACTTATTCTTGATTTAACTGTTATTTCGAAGGATTGAGTACAGCTTATTATTCTTTTCTTGATATAACTAACTGTTCCAGATTTACTTTCACAGTTGTTATTTTTGTCGGGTTTGGAAATGTTTGCTTCAAAACGCAATGCATATAAAACCTAGAATCCAGCCGAAATCCCACCTACCGTGGATTCAAAAAAATTGCTGATACCACATACAATTGGCTATTTTCTAAAGTATAAAATTTAAATTTATTGAATTAATATTAAATTTATATTCAGCTTATTGCTTTTTCTATTTCTTGTGATAAATAACATATTTTATCGGTAATAGATAATCAATGTTTAAGTGTAAAATAACATACCTAATATAAAGTAATCAAAACTAATATTGTAAGAAGACGAAATACGATACGCTCGGTCTTTTTAGACAGAATCGAACGTTAACTTCAGAATCGAACGTTAACTACATTGATGAATATCATTTGAATATTTAGATATTTAGCTCTCACGTCTTAGGTTTAACAGTTAGAACAATACCTTGTGAATAAAATTTATCAAACTAATCAAGCACCACATTTGTTTTCATACGTGGTATTGTGAAAATCAGCTTCTGAAACGTGTTGTTGGCAAATTTAGAGCATTGGGTCGAAATGACTATTAACAGCACTGACCATGAGGCCCCAAGAGTGGACAGCAATGTTTGCAAGAATTGAAAGATATGAAGACAAAGTGTTGATAGTTCCGTCAGTGCACGGCAGGTTGTGAAAATTAAATAGAAGTAATAAATATTGAACGAAGTGCTTTGGATATATCTATCATTTGAATGGCGTTCTTTGAATGGTTATAAGACCGGGAAAAGAGAGCTTATGAAAACATGTCTGTTGCGTTTACAATAAATATTATACTATACTGAAGTTTTAACAATGATAATTAGAATGGTTTAAGCTGTTTTTCAGCTTCATCAGAACTATACTGATATTAATACATACCTAATTCTTTTTTTCAGTTATACGCCAGTATAACTGTACTGGCATACATACATACGTGTATTATATAATCGCGTTGAGACCAACGATTGATGTAAATTAGATGGGGAGACTTGGTATGCCAACTCTCTGTTACTCACAGTTTGTGTATATAAGACGCGGTATTTTCACATTTTTTTAACAAATGTTTAATGCTGTTGTCGAACTAAGTTGTAACGGCTTCGAATATTTTTCGATTTATTCATAATATTTGCACACTTATTTAATAATCCCACTTCATATTATATACTATTTCAATTCAGGGTTTGATCATTAGGGGTCAACCAGAGAATAAACATTCCGGCGTCTAATAATTAGATTTTAATATAGATTTAAAACATTCCAGATGGGCAACATCCTATTACAGCCAATTTTTGAAGGAACAGAGTAGCCTTATTGCGTTAAATATATATAATTGTTCATTTATGCACAGTTTGAAAAAAATACATGTAATTTTCAGTGATATCTAATGCACATAATAGGAACGCCAGATAAGGCGTAAATTAAAGGGATATTTCATGTAAATTTAATCCAGATAACGCTTAAACAGAGTCTTAGCGTGAAACATTGCAAACATTGCTGTATGGCGCGTGCAAGATTGCAAACAATTTCGTTGTTTACGTTTCCTTTTGCTTGAAATTAAACGAGGGGATATTTTACGCGACTGTTAAAATTCATTTTTTTTTTGTGTATAGCAAATATATATTTCTATAACAAACATGGCATTGACAATATGCTGAGTTATGAGGGGCCATTAGGTAATTATGAGGACCCAGAGGGTTTTTACGCCCCTATCGAATAGTCGAGACAATTCAAACTAGGGCATCTGGGAGACCAACAAGCTTTTGGTCAAAACATCATGTTCTCCTCCAGCCATGGTTGAGTTTTTCTAATACTACGGCACAGAGCTCCATTTTGTATGAAAATAAGATCTTCATGTTCATCAAGATTAGCTCTGATCCATGGAAGAACTTGTTTCTTCATTAATTCTTTAACACCAGCTTTGACGAAAACTGGATTTTAAACCCGTTTGACTTGACTGTTTCCAATACCATGACGCCAGCGGGATGCTTTGTTGTTAGCATGAATTTAACGTTTTCGAGTACATCCTGGACTTCATCCATGCGTGTATTAGACACTGGATCAGTTTTTCGTCCGAGAACACCATTATTGATTGGTTCTTCTTCATAAAGCAAACAGTCGATGGAACTCTCAAATCGTAGTAGTTTGATTCATTTTATTTTCAAATGGCGTTTCACTCTATCCCTATATTATCATTTAATCACCTTTGAAGAGCGAGCGAACCATGAACTTCCACTAACTATCCGAAATCTGTGGACGTGGTCTATCAAGAATAAATCGTTTCATATGATATATTGTTGCCACATGGCATTCCACAATCGCCGCAGTATGTTTTATAGGCTTTCAAGCAAGTTGCGAACTAGTCACTAATCCTTTTGCTAACATTTTTCAAAACTTTTTCAGGTGAGCACTACACTTTGTTCGCACTACTTGACAGTACAAGATTTAAAGATTGGACACACATAAGGACTGTATCTAAAATAAGTTAGCTACATACTTTTCTTTGAAATCATATAAAAAATGATGTTGTATTCATACAAATGGATGATTCTTTATTGATCGGGATTGAAGTTTAACACTGTGAAGACCGGATGACATTAATATTGTTCTTTAAAAAATTCTAGACGAATTTCATCGAGAACATTCATCGTCGAAAATGCTTCATCACATTTTTTTTGACGCCTTAGCCCAGTTTTTTAACTTTTGCATATTATCAGCTGCTTAACCAACCTTTATGAAGACCCTCTTCTCAATCGCCCAATACCGTTCGATTGGCCGAAGCTGAGGGCAATTTGGCGGATTGATGTCTTTCTTAACGAAATCTTTCCCTTTTTCTATGAGTCAATTGAGAGTTGTTTTGGCGTAATGCACCGACACTAATTGTGTCTGAAATAAATCCAGCAATCTCTTCTTCAGACACTCAGACACGATAGATTTTCGCATTGATTGTACAGATAGTGTAAAAAATAGTAAACTTCATACCGCAGGAACATATTGCTTGCCATACCAGTACTATCCGACGAAACTTCTCCACATGAATCGACCTTTCAGCATTGCTTACATCCTTTCCTACGATGGCAGTGTTATATTGTGGACCTTGAAGGGTTTTTGAGTCCTCTTTGACATAGGTCTCGTCGTAAATCAAAATACATGCATCCGGTCGCTGCAAAACTCACGAATACAATTTCCGGGCCCTTGTTTCTGCGCATTGTTTCTGTTCTGCACTGTTCTTTATTTGGTAATTTTTTGCTTCTTGTAGGTATTCAGAATGTTTTGTTTCTTGATACGTTGAGTCGTTACAACGATGATTACCGCTTTATTGCACAATTCACTTATAAACATTGATTTGTTCTATCGAATTAGAGCTTTCTGATCCCGTTTAGGGTTGGAAGATCCCGGTTTTCTGCATCATCCTGACAGTTCATCAGAACAGTGTTCCCCAAACTGGGTATGATTTATTTTACACTCGCATGATGAATTCCAAAGCGCTTCGCCAATTGTCGCATAGTTACTCCCTTTTCACGTAGCCATAGGTCCAAAACCATAATTTTCACGTCTTTTTCAGTGCACGACTGTTTAAAAGGATTTAAACCATGCAAACAAGTAAACAAACGAAAGATGACAGTCAAACACACAGCATGCTATGATGAACATATTTAAACAATCACAAATACATGAATACAACGCAAATGTTCGTGGATAGCTTATTTTCGATACATTCCTTCCACACAAACATCTTTCATTATACTATCGCATTTTTTATGGGTTATACTGTAATGACACTGTTATTGAATACTTGATGAATCGGATACTGCGCTGAACCTATACTGGTATCCGATTATGGTACTTACAGTAATCCAGCCAAATTCATAAAATTTTATATTCTATTTGATATAAACATTTTTGATGTATTTCCTTTTGGATTGCTGGTATGGAAGTCAAAAAGTTACTCGAAGCCAGAATCATTTTGAACCTCTTTTTAAACAACCATATCGCATCCTAATATAGTATCACTGTTCCGATATGAATCTGATGTTCCTTCATTCCTCCTACACTGAATCAAGATATTGGAAATTATTAGGTTTTTGTCTTTCCATTTCAATGTATTCTTGCATTTAATAACAAACATCACAAACTGTTCCACTAATTTTGAGTGGGATGAATTTGCGAGTGATGAGATTAAGGAACGTCTTGCCTACATGCACTCTATTGAACTTAATAATAGTAAACCGATTCTCTCGTATGACTACGCTGCTCAAGTTGAGCAGAAAGACGTTCCACTTGTGGGCAATTACAAAACAATGAAATGGTTGCAAAAACTTTAATTCAATTGAGAATTTCCACTTTTATGGCTCCTATGGCAATGTGAAAAAATAATAACTATTATTGGCAATTTCTGCTGAAGAAAAAAGTTTTCCTCTGAATTGAAACTTAAAAAAAAGCATATCCACTCAATGTGATTGCATTGTTTTCGCTAATGGAGCTATTCGCTCGGAACGCTATCCCTTCAGCTGGACAATGGTGTGGCTATGTGATTATAATAGGAGAAAGCAAGCTCCCTAACAATCATAACAGTATACAGAGAAAAACAATTCCGGATAGTATCATGCCACAGTTTTTATTGGATCCTGATGGAATCTGATTGGTTTCCTTCGGCAGTATACACAACCGATGCTGTAATATTGAAATCGTTTCCCGATAACCTGTTGGGATTGGAGTTTGAAAAAGAATCCAATCGTGAAAAGCAAGTCTGTTGTTGGTGATGGGAAATAATGGATGCGTCGGTATCGTTGAAAACAAAAGAAATAGATTGATTATAAACCATGGTCTTGTTTGCTTCAATAGTTATACGTCAATGTGAATGTTTATGATCCACCACCAATAGCAGCTTCCATTTTCATTTAATTTTTCAATTTAATTAATTTAAATAAACTATGATAAATATATGCGCATGCCAGACTTCTATGGAAGTACAGGTATACCTCGATAGTACGTACACCAACTTTCTCACTTCAAATCGAAATTGCATAAAAACTACTGATTGCAACTGAAATCTAATATATTGCAGAAGATTTCGTTTGATTATATTAGATTTTTCGTTTGATTATATTAGATTTCACATACCACCAGTAGTTTTTATGCAATTGCGATTTGAAGTGAGAATGTTGATGTACGTACTATCGAAGCATACCTGTAGTACATAGTTGCCATCAAATTTATTCTAAAACAATGGCGTTACTAGTGCCTTCTTACACATTTAGAAATAACTTCTATTACATTAAATCTTGATATGTCGCTTGATACGTAAATTTGCAGTGTTTTAAACTCCCTTTGTTCTTTTATGGATGATCAAGCAACATCCAACGATTGGGTCTTAAGAAAAATAGCAGTCTAGAAAACTTCGTATCTATTAATGTTATATCAAAACTGACACTCACATATGTGGGCGCACGCAAGAAGATTGCTTACTTCTGTAGAAATCGTTGAGCTCATTTTTTGAGTGGTGGCAGACAAACAAACTGATACTTAGCGTGGATAAATGTCAGGTTATCACGTTTCATCGTATGGAGAATCCAATTGTGTTTGATTACTACATTAACGGCAATACTCTTGGTAGAGTTACCAGTGTTACTGATCTGGGTGTTCAATTGTATTCAAAAATGACTTGCTAACTACACCGTTCTGCGATTATATCAAATGCAACTCGAAGGGTTTTACGGACCCACACTGCTGGAAGTCATTAGACTGTGCACTTGTATGTCCGTCCAATTTTGGAAAACGCGTCGGTGGTATGGCAGCCTTACCAGGTCATGTGGTGCCTCAGAATCGAACGGGTTCAGAAGCGGTTTATTCGTTTGGCTTTGAAAAATTTGCCGTGGCGAGATCCTGATAACTTTCCACCGTATCCTGATAGATGCCGATTACTGGGTTTGCACACGCTGGAACGACGTCGAAAAATACAGCAGTCGTTGTTCATTGCTAATTGTTGAATGGTGAAGCTGATGCTCCTGAACTACTTTCTATGTTGAACTTTCGTGTACCAAACAGAACATTACGGAACTCTACGTTGCTGCAAGCAAGTTTTCACCAAACTGTGTTTGGATACAATGAACCGATTTCGGCATGTATTAGTGCGTTTACTGCAGTTGAAGAGCTTTTTGAGTTTAATGAGCCATCTGGACCTTTCGCGGGAGTCTGCTTCGAGCATAGGCGGAGAACGGTCGCATTGTCTATTCTTTATGTTATCTATTGTTCGGTGGCGTGAGTGATAAAGTGAGCGAAGAACAAATTAAATGTAAAACTGCTTCCTGGTGATATATGATGGTGCTGTTGGTGAAGATCATGATTGATTGGATAGTTGGTTTTGACCCACATCAATGGTTTACCATACTCGCCATAACACCATATTTATTTCCCAATCAAAAGAAAGAGATGTGATGGAACGGCGGGTGTGGTGGTCCTGTGGTGTGGGTCATGATTGATTGGCTATTTAATTGTGATCTATATTATTAGTTTACCATATGCGTCGTATAACCTTGTGTCGGTGGCGGGATCCGTTTCTATTGTTCTGTTAACTAATCATATTATTTTCGGGCGTAGCGCGGTATGCATTGTTTCGGTAACGTATTGTTCTTCTCGTGTGTGATCAAATGTTCACATGAAAAAATTAAGCCGCTTTGATATGTGATTTAGCGCCGTGAAAATTCGAGGTAGGCCGGTTCGGTCTTTTTTTTGTAATCTCATGTTTCCTAGTATAAAGTGTTTGCAGCAATGCAGTTCGTGAACAAATTGAACATGCATGTTGATCAACCGTGTAAAACCAGTTAATGTTCAAGTGCCCCGAAAGCGTGAAGAGAGAGTGAGAAAGAGTTGAGTACAGGCGACTCGTGAGGTGGTAACTGCTCTCAAGGACATGGAGCAAGACAGGTAAATGTTACCGATTGTATTGATATTAATAAAAAAAAAATTTAATAGTTTTGCGTCGACCATCAGTTTAATCGGTTGAATCGGCTGTGTCAACACTTCGTTTTGCAATATTTTGTTATCTGGCGTATCGTTTTGTCTATTGTTTCGGTTGTCAATTGTCCGTTGCGCGTGTGATCGAGTGAGCATGGAAATTTAAGATGGGTCGGTGGTGAGTACATATTTAATTGTGATCCAAATTATTCGTTCGTCATGCTCGTCGGGCCACCCTATCTTGGAACAAATAAACCACTGTCCCATTCTTTTAAGTGACTACAGAGGCATCCGTACTGTTGGTGTAGATCGGACCAAGTTGGCTCTTAGGCGTTGAGATGAATTGCCTTGTTTTTCTAATGAAATACCGCTATCACACTCTGTGCGTGGCCCCAATAGCATCCATAGATATCGGTACTAATTTTCAAATATTTCACTTGACAGCTTATCGTTAACCAAAACGAACCCTGCGGCTACCTAATCCTGTTATCCAAAATCCCAGTGATTTCTCGTGGGAGTGCAGATGTGTTCTCGGCTTCCATTGAAGCGAGTATCACGTCAACATATTCCTACCCTTTTCTTACTTGACCTGCATTCGGACGGGGCTGGCGTCAGTATTGCCTAAGTTTGAGATCACCAGTTTTTATACATTGAAGATGTATGTTACTCCCAAACATTATCTGTTGGTTCTCTGTGTAATAACAGCTGATCTGGCAATAACGGAGTAGCAACCTCTGGCGGTCAATCATACTCATGCTCATGCTCATGCTCATGCTTAATGAGCCATCTGGACGTTTTGCGAATTGGATAAGAACGGTGTTGAACTAGTTTTAATAAACACGTGGTTTTATTAGTTTATTAGTTTATTTTTATTCATTGAGACTACCCATTGTCAGATGAATTATTTTAAATACAAATACAAATATGTGAGCTTTAGATTACCTTAATTCGCATTAATGTTTCTATGTTTTTATTACACCCTGTGGACATATTTTGAACAAGCATGTTATACACTTTGATTGTTGTTTTTTGTATTCTCCCATGCGCGAAGTACAATCTTTGGTGAAGTTTGTCAGAAGCAGATAATTTCTCATCTCCATGCGAAGCGCTAGGAGTGGACGGTAATTCATTGCTAGAACAAATTCACATGAAGAGAAAGTGTATTGATAGTTCCGTATAGGGCAACGGCAGGCTTTGAAATTGAAAAATACAAGTTTGAAAACGAGCGGAGGGCATTGAACGGTCGTATCCGAATCAGGCACATAACCCTTTACCATACTACCCAATGTAGGGTAGGCAAGGGGGAGGAAATCCCCTTGACTGGTAAAAGGTTATGCAACCGATCGAACTCTTATACTACCTATTGCTTTTTTCTGGTTCTAGCGATTTGTCCCTCTCCCAATACTGCCTAATACGGGCGAGAAATTATCTCCCGCAGTTTGGCATTGCCCGGAAAATGATGCCTCCACGACTATTGCATACCTTAGTGGCCCGAGGTAGACAACCCTTCCACGAGGTAAGAGATGTTTTGGGAATGCGTGATCTTCCCTACATGCGAGCGATTAACGAATTCCTTTGTTTGTCTGATCTAAGAGTGTAACGTCATCACCCCCCTTGCTTCCACGCTAGTAAATTCCATACCATTGTGTCCCAGTTGTATTATCCTTTTGTTTCCGTGCTACTCGTACCTGCACAGCAAGCTGTGGCCTCCCATCTGCGGTTTAGTTCCTGAAAGTGACTAAAGGGATCGAGGATTTGGTAGATGTCACAACCAAACGCAGCAAATAATGGCGTAAATAAGTTACCTACACTGATAGGCAAAATAAAGTGCCCACCTCATCGTTTTTTCAATTTCTCTCATTTACTTGGTTCAAATTAAAGTAAACACACTGTATTTTTTTATTATACTATTTTGTATATTCTTTTTAAGTTCCACTTATGAAATACTGCAAAAAATAAGAGTTTTACTCAAAGAAAAAAAATCAATTTGTGTTGAAAAAATAACAGTGACAAAATAAAGTGCCCACTTCATTTAGGCTACAGAAAACATAAATAAAAGTAAAATAAAAGCATTTCAATAATTGATGTGTCCTCCTTTGGCCTTCAGGACCTCCTACAGGCGCTTCGACATGCTCTCAACCAGGTTCTTTAGGTGCTGTGGATCTAGCTCTTCCCAGGCGCACTCCAGGGCTTCAGAATAGTTATTTTTATTGGTAACACCAGTTTTGTCAACCCTGGCATCGAGAATTGCCCACAAATTCTCGATGGGATTGAGGTCCGGGCTTTGCGGGGCCATTCCAGCGGTTTGATCCGACAAGACCGGAAGAAAGACTTGGTCTTCTTGGCAGTATGCTTCGGGTCGTTGTCCTGCTGGAATACGAAATTCTCGTCAAGGCCCGTCTGGATCAGCGAAACCTCCAGATTTTCTCGCAGGATGTTGATGTAAGAATCTGCCGTCATTATCCCGTAGATTTTCACAATGCTTCCCACTCCACCCCACGAAAAACTCCCCCAGACCATCACATTTCCTCCTCCATGCTTCATCGTGCCTTGGATGTGGCGCTCCTGAAGCTCCTCTCCCGATCTGCACCAAACACGAACCCACCACTTTCGGTTAAACAGCTCGAATTTTGATTCGTCCGTCCAGAGAACAGTTTTCCAGAACTCTAGGGGCTTATCAGCAGGCTCCTTAGCAAACTTAAGCCGTTTGGCTTTGTTTGCCTTGCTGATAAATGGGTGCTTCCGGGCAAGTTTGCTATTCAACCTCTGTGCTACGAGACGGCGACGAACAGTTCGACCGGAAACTGATAACTGAAGGGTTTCCTGGATCTCGCGGACAGTTACCTTCGGGTTCTTCTTGACTTCGCGCATGATCTTGGTGTCCGTACTCGCATCCGGTTTCCGCTTCCTGCCTCTGCCAGGGCGATCCACCACTGATCCAAACGTTTTAAGCTTCAGAAGAATTTCAGAAGAACGAACGACCAATTTTCGAAAGCACTGCGTTCTCCATTTTTTTCAATTGAATCAAATGCGATCACGTATAAAAATGCACCAGGTTGAGCCGTTTGCTTCAAAACATGTCAAAATATCAAAACATAAACAATCGAGGGGTCCTCCAATGAAAACTTATCGAAAACCTATCGATTTTTGAAGTGGGCACTTTATTTTTGTCGTTTTTTTCTCAACACAAATTGATTTTTTTTTCTTTAAGTTAAACTCCTTTTTTCCAGTATTCCATAAGTGAAACTTAAAAAGAATATAAAAAATAAAATAAGAAAAACTACACTATGCCACACACACAAAAAATGAACTTCGAGCGGAACAAAAAAAATTAACTTTAAGAAATGCATTTTTTTCAAATTCATTCATTTATTTCCTGACAAAAGGGTAAAGTTGGATGTCAGCAGTTCATGTATGTGTAGAAACTACTTTCTGACCTAAAATTACTTATTTAGCTTAACCATTGCAGACAGACCGTAAATCACGTTGTCTTTTTAGTAGGGGAAAAAGACTTGGATAGAACCAACTTTTTGGCCACATCCCTGATCAAAGCATTGAGATTCCACTTAAACGATTTCACGACACGCGTGTGATCCTGGTTATTAATAGAACATCCATGTTTACCGCACTTCTCCTTCCATTCGATGCTCAGAGTTTCGAAGTAACGTTTAATCACTCGACTCACCGTTGACTGCCCGATTCCGTGTTGTTTTCCGATGTCCCAAAAAATAAAATAAAACAAACTCTAAACTACTTCTACCCAAATTTTCAAGAGAAAATTCCAATGGGTAATGTTCTACAGCAGTTTTTTTCCGTGATGCTATTTGATTTAGCTATTTGATTTATTTAATTATTGCTATTTGATTTATTTAATTATTCGTCAGTCCACGTAGTCGAATACACGGGAAAACTTCGTTTTAACTTAAATGCTTTCAATCAAATATTAACTTTTTACTCTACTTTGACATTAAAGATTTACAAAAATTTGTAAAGTTACTCGAATAATTTGATTATGGTTTACTCTATACATAGTTCTGTGCAAGTAGTTATTATCTGATAACCGCTTATAATAAACTCAGTAGAAGAGTTTTTTTTTTTATTATTTGACATTTTTCACATGATGTCCAAACGATCATTTATATAATACTTTCCAGATTGGTTTTAGTAAATTCCATCAGTTTCATTTTGTTCTTATTCACTGATTTAAGACGTCCTGTTGTTTATTTTTTATATATTTTCTATCCCATGCAGAATTATACCACACATAAAGACATTGACTATGCTTGAGAATCGAATGAACTCATGTCTGTTGCATAACCACATAAAAAATAGCCTCCTCTAGCCACGGTCACTTTGAAGATAGTATTCAAGCAATTAAAAAACATCCACATAATCTAAAAGCGATTTGTTCCTGATGGCACCATGATTATATAATCGCGTATAATGTCATTTGAATTTAAACGCTTTCATTCTTCCACACAGTGGAGAAAAGTTCAACCAAAGGAGAAAAAAAAAGTCCACCGAAAAACAAGAAAATTGGAAATCACATTCTGTTGCCTTCCTCTACTGGAATAGCTTAGTTGAGTATTTTCTTTTTTTACTGATTTCATTTCATTCTTATTCAATTCGTTGCTTCCAGCTCGAGTTATTTGCCACTGACTGCTTCGGTAGTTCTGTGAACGCTTCTAGCACTTCCTGGCTCTGTTTTTGTTCCGGCAGTATCCTACCTCCGACGTCGGTCGTCAACGAAGGGACGAAGATTGCACATTGTTAAAGTTTTCCTCCAATTTGCGGTCGGTGATGGTCTCTCATACTCTCCCGCTGACTGTCCGGATTCGGATGCCATCGTTTCCCGCAGCCTTTCAAGTGCTGCTGCTACTGCTGCCATTGCTGCCATAAAAGCCACGCAAAACGTGGTTGAAGAAAGATGAGAATGGCAAAAGAGTTTCACGACATTACCGAGGGTGAAGCTTTTCAATGTTTCTGAACCGGGAAACCCAAATCTTGCTGGTCGAGAATTTGCGGAAACGAAATTAGCATTTTCTTTAGAACTTGGGAATCTTCTCGCCATTGTTACCTCTGGTACGAGCGGCATGATAGCTATGGCTGTTGGCGGTAACTTAGTGTAGGCTTTGTAAGACAAACTTCCCATAAGGAAGGACCATCAAGAAAGGTGAAGGTTTATTGATTGAACAGGTGACAAACTTTTAGTGATAACGGAGAACGAGTGCTTAGAGCTCTCCTAATTGAATCTGCTGGAAAATAAGCTTTCTCGCACTTATATCTGAGCATTTCCAGGAATAATCAGACAGAAACAGCCAAAAATAGGCACGACCATGTTCGACTTGGATGAAATTTTTTCGGTATGGGAGAAGAGTTCGGCTGCGTCACAAGACTAACTTTTGTTTAAGGGCTACGTGTTTTCAGATACATTTTTTTTTCGAAATATCGTAGCCATATATCCGCTGGTTGAATTTACATTTTCTTTATGAAGAAATTGTACAAGATCAATAAAACTCAAGATTATTTATTTCGATTTCATTAAGAACTAACATGAAATTTTTCTCAGTTTATATTTAAGGCAATGTTCAATGAGGTTAAGGCTATCGTTAAAGTGTCAAGGTGAAAGATATTTGAAATTTTATGTTTATTTAGGACAGTTTATCGGGGAATCAAGACGGACCTATGAAAATAGCGTGTTTTCAAATCGTAGTAGTTCGAAAACTTGCTAATTTTACCACAGCTCGATTGGCAGATGAATTGCAAAACCAATCAACCTAAAGCTTGTTCTCGACAAAATCTGGACAGATTAAATTTGGAATAAGTACAACAAATTTGCTGTTAGTTCAATTCAAGGTAAATTTTTTATTTATTTTATATTAGTCATCCTAAAACTAATTACAGTTACTTAATTAGGCTGCATGAGGAAACTACGAACTTTTGAGTTTACTCCAGCCATTAGGGTCATCTTTTGTCCAAGATTTTCGAAATTTTTCTATAGTTGTAGCTTTTTGTATGTATAGAGAGAGTTCTCTCTTCACGAGTGCCCAATACCGCTTGTTGGCGCAAGAATGAGAGTCGTTACCCTATCTGTGATCGAAACCGATCTAAAACAAATGGTGCTCACAGACTTCGTCAACTGACCAATACCCAAGCAACTGGATGATGCATTTTCTTGTTTTTCAGGGGCAACGATCTGGGCCTTCTGCCTTTTTGTCCCCATCGGATATAAAATGTTCTTTTGAGGCTGAAATAAAGCAGTACGAATTGAATTGTAAAGTAAAACCACAGGCTTTTATTTTCTTTCTCGTTTCCCACAGTCCGCCGGTATTTTATCCTCCTTGTAGTTTCACGCTTTTCTTGGCCCTCATGCTAACATATGGTCCTTCGAGCCGGATAGTGAACATTTCGCAGTGAACTGCGTATTCTGTGACCACTAGTGCCCGTGATTTGGCCCCGTCGTCGCTCCTTAGAAGTGCTTTCTGCTGATCGGCATCTTAGTGGTACAGAACAAATAGTGTGAGCAGTAACACATTCAGTTGAACAATAAGTGCGCGAAATTCACAAAATGGATAAACTTATCCGGGAACGAAAATCGCTCGAGCCGCGGTTAAAACGGATTTCCGATACGGTGGACAAAATAAGACCAGAAGCGGTCGAAGAAGTCGATATTCAAATCGAACTAGATGCTCTGAGTAACGTGTGGGCTGCCTTTTGTGCCGTACATAAAAGGGTTGTGGATATGAGTGAAGATGAGAAGGCGTTTGAAGATGCAGTGCAACGCCAGCGAAAATTCGAAGCGTGCTAAGTCGCACTGAAGAATCGTTTATTGAAGGCATTAAAAGCGGTAAAAGAGTGCGAAAATGCTGCTATTCAACCAAGTCCGAGGAATGAAGTTTTCAAGCAGCTCGCTGATCAACAGGCCGAATTTATCCGATTGATGTCCTCCAACATGGATACCATATCTATGTTACTCTCCCGCCATTGTGCAAAACAACGCCACGGCATCCCCTCTGTCAGACCTCAAACTTCCACGGATGAATATGTCCGTCTTCAGTGGGAACTATCTAGAATGGCAATCGTTTTACGATTTGTTCGACAGCTTGGTACACAAAAATCCGACACTAAGGGACAGTCAAAAGCTGTATTTTCTAAAAATTAACCTAGCTGGTGAGGCAGCGTCATTGATTTCACATCTGAAAATCGAAGATGCCAGTTACCGATCTGCACTTGAGAAGCTTAAATCTAGGTATTGACAAACCACGGGAAATTGCTAACCGGCACATCAAACGGTTTCGATCACAGCCAACGCTAATATCATCCTTCGCATTTGGCTTGCGCTCATTGCATGACGTTTCAGACGAGGTTATCCGAGCTCTGAACGCAATGGATAGAGAAGATCGTGGATACGTGGCTATTGTACATTCTTAGTGAAAAGGTGGATCCCGATACGAAACAATTGTGGTGCCAGAAGATGAGGAAGCCATTACCCTACAGTGTTTTCTAAAGTTCATCAAATTTAACAGTTTTGCTCTTCAATCAGCTCAGCCAACCAAGCCTAAGGCAAATATTCCGTTTAAACAACCATCAACCGTCAAACATCAACCCCATCTCCGAGGTGCAAACGCATTCGTCGCAACGAACCCTCCGTTATGCAACGTGTGCAACAAACAAAACCACAATCTCTACCAATGTGGAAAGTTCATTCACATGCCAGAACAGCACGTCAACAGGATGAAACTGTGCAGTAATTGTCTGAAAATACATCCCGGTGAAAGCTGCAAATCAGGTTTATGTAGGAAATGCAACTTACACCATCAAACCATGCTTGATCCGGCGATCTACAGTCATCAACATCTTCGTCGGCCTCAAGCCATCCCTGTATCACCAGTCCATTCCTTCCTTTCGGCCATTGACTCACCTACATTCCTCGATGCGTCTAGCTATCAACGTTTTGGACAGCTATGGACGACTACACGCCTGCCGTGCCATATTAGACTCGTGCCTCGCAGTCAGTTTTGTTAGCGAAAAATTTTGTAGGAAACTCGAACTCAAAACGCGTGCAGCTGACATGCACCTCGAAGGCATCTCTACCACACCAGCACACGCTGACAAGTGTGCCGAAATCATCATAGGGTATGCGTCCCTTGACTCAGCCTAATCTGCAACAACGATTACATTTTTTATTATAACTCCTAAAGTATTTGTAGCTGGAAGCAAAATTTAACTAGCTATACACTTGCTAAAATACGTTTGATAAGCCATCTGGTATTAGGTATCACGAAAAGTTACACAACGCTTTTCATAAAGTCAGAAACTTTCGAGGGATATGGATGCAATGTTGGTGTATGAGTACCAAATTGGGTCTAATCATGGATGCAAGTTCGTCCCATCCGATAGATTTGTTATTAAATTGTCTATGAACGATTTTTTTCTGATTTTCTGATTCAAGGCGTTCCCAGCTGTATTCGCTCTACCCAATAAACAATTTCACAAATCAAACTATACTTAAGCTGCTGAGAAACACTTAAGTGATTTTTACATATGATATAGCGGCCATTCGGCAATCAAAACATTATAATTCACTCTTTGCCGATTTTGTTACTTTAGTTTGTGTTAAGATTTGCCATAAGAAAATCATTCAACCAAAACTCAGACATTTGTATTGTAAAAGTTACCAATAACAACATTTTTACTACTCTTTCCAAACAACAGGCCAAAAGTTGGGAACCTCGAAAAAAAATATGTCCCTATCATTGGGTCTATGGGTTTCACATTAAATCATTGTTATTTTAGATATGTGATCTGATAGCTTATAACGTATGAACATCTTCTGTACATTTTGGCTACATTATTCGAAATTGAAGAAAAATTAGTATTTTCCATTTAATTTCAACTACCTTTGCTTATCTTAACAGATAAGCGTATTTTCGGTCTACAATGTGTCGAGTTATTAGTACGAGACACTGAAGAAGTCTACAGCATTGTAGACGAAATACGCGTATCTGTCGAAGATAAGCAAAGGTAGTTGGAATTAAATGAAAATACTAATTTTTCTTCTAATTTCTAGTTACAGGTATTCCACTAAACAGCTCAAACCCTTTAGGATACATTATTCGGTTTATAGGTTCAATTTCGGCAAATTTAGATCATTTGAAGATCGTGTAGATAATCTGTTCAGCTTAACCAGTAAAATCATGGTGTCTAAAAAGTTGAGGAAATCGAAAATTATGGGGAAGTGAACAACTATAAATTGATAAATAATGTCTCAATTGCTTAAAAATAAATCAGTCATCCTGATAGCAACATGATTTTGTTGATTATCGTCAAAATAATGACATATTAGGTACATAGGCCGAGTCAAGGAGCCTAGGCTAACATTACATCCCGTTACCCTATCTTCTCGCTGTACGGATTATCGCATGTCTGTATCCTGCTTGGTACTGGAAAAGATCACCAAAACGCTTCCGTGCAAGCCAGCCAATATTTTCAACTGGCCGATTTCAGGATCCATACATCTTGCCGATCCACTCTTTCATCACCCTGGTAAAGTAGATGTTTTACTGGGCATTGAACTTTTCTTCGAACTGCTCGAGCCTGGCAAAATTACTCTCAGCTCCGACAATAGCCTACCAACACTACAGAATACCAAACTCGGTTGGGTAGTCGCAGGCCGTTATCACGAGTCGATCACGCCGTTTCAATCGCACGTTTCTACTTGCTTATTGGCCTATACCGGCGACGATCTCTCTCAACAACTTCGCTAGTTTTGGGAGTTTGAAGAATACGCCGCAAAACCTAATCATCTCACCGAAGAAGAGCAACGATGCGAACAACACTTCTCTACGCACACTGTCCGAAATGAGTCGGGAAAGTGTGTCCGTTCGTCTCCCGTTCTTGCTTGACCCTAATCAATTAGGAAGTCTACGCAAATTGCCGAGAAAAGGCTCCACCATATAGAGAAAAAGTTTGACCGAAACCCATGCAGCTCAAAAGTGAGTACCACGCGTTCATCCGTGAGTACATCGATCTCGGTCACATGTCGCTCGTTGAAGATACCTCTACAGCCAATAAATTAGTGTATTTGCCACACCACTGCGTAGTGAAATTTTCCAGTACAACCGCGAAATGTCGAGTCGTTTTTAATGCATCAGCAAAGACAACTAGTCAGCTATCATTAAATGATGTGCTGGTCCACACATGTCGTTCAGGATTCGTTGATCAACATACTAATCCGATTTCGGTTTCCCCGATTGTTATTGTTGGAGATGCAAAGCAAATGTATCGTATGGTATGGTTGAACGAGCATGATCGTGACTTTCTCAGGGTTCTTTTGAGATGGGCCAAGGACGAAGAAATAAAGGAGTATCACCTGAATACAGTAACGTTGGGGCTGAAAGTGCATCATACTTGGCGACAAAATGCGTACAGCAGCTTCTAGAATTATACCAGCAACTATACCCGATAGCAGTTGACAAGGCGAAGAAGAGACTGCTAGATGACATTCTCACCGGTGCGTCGTCCGAAGAAGGGAACAACTCACTGATATATTTGCAACCGGTGGATTTCATCTTCGAAAATGGGCATCGAACAGCGCTGCGGTATTAGAAGGCATTCCGGACGCAGATTTGGAGGTGAAAATTCCTATTGAGGAGAATGGGGCAGCAGTACAATTAAGACATACTCGGAATGCAATGGCAGCCGTGCAGTGACGAGTTCCACTTCTCCCACATCGCCAACCCAGATCCTTCAGCCACAAAACGTACAATCTTATCGCAAATCGCGAGTCTCTTCGACCCGCTTGGTCTACTTGCTCCAATTGTAGTAAAGGCAAAGCTGGTTATGCGGCGAATGTGGGAGCTGAAGGTGGCCTGGGATGCAGCACTCAAACGTGCGCCCTGCTCTTTCTGCGACCACGTTCTACGAAGTTCGGGCATTCTCCGGTTCAAAGGTTGTATGGGCATGGCTAGCTGGCGCGTTGCTGAAATCTCGACTCATCTACCATCCATCAACTGGTATTACGTGGGCACTCTGTATAATCCCGCAGATCTGATCTCGCATGGCGCATTTTCTGATCAGCTTCGTGAAAACAAACTCTGGTGGTACGGACTCTCAGTGGGAATCATCAGAGGCAGACAAACAATTATCAACAAATTTGGATACCAAAGAGCAACGATAAACCGATAAATAGCAGCGAGCTGCAGCCGTCGTATGTTTCACTGTGTACGAGAATAGATTTCTGGACAATATGATGGCTAGGTACTACCCAAACCTACAACTTTTGCTTCGTATAACCGCTCGCTTTTGCTTCGCTTTGGGCACTCTGAGTTCCGTTGCTCCTCTCGACTCTCTCCTTGTGAAATCGATCTCGCTTTAGAAAAATACATCCTACACACGCAACAGCTACACTTTCCCGGAGAAATCAGCCGACTCACCTTCAGCCAAACGAAAGAACAAGTTTTCTTTGTCGGCAGCTAACGATGCACTACAGGCATTAAAAATTATTTGGTCAAACCAATCAATGGCAGAATGTTTGTGAATAATCTGCGATCGCTGAAAAAAAACTTCTGATCTCTGATGTTGAATGATCGAAAGAATGACAGGTGCTGGCGGGTTTAACAACAACAAATACAACACGGGTGCGGGAAACGCAAAATTGGTCTATTTTAGCTAGTTCTATTCAAGTTTCGCTGATGCAAATCAGGTATAAAGTTGATTTAAAAATAGACCGCCGCTGAAGATGCCCCAAGGCATCGAGGTGGGAATATGGTCTGGAGAGCGTTCGCATGGTCTGAAGTAGGATGTTTGGCATCTATCAAAGAGATCGCAGGATGTACACTCAGTAGCAAAAAAAAAATCCGAGCAAAATTTTGCTTCCAAAAATCACGTTGTTCAACCTCGTGTAAATTTGTCAATTATCAATATTTTTAGCTGAAAATTTCACAAAATTATACGAAATGTATAGACCTTATGTGACCAAAATTTCATGTTGATAGAATTTATGAATTTGGAGTTATAATAAAATATGCGAAAAAAGTCATTTTTGGACATACCAATTTCAAAAACCCGTATTTCTGTGAAAAATTTAGGTAGCATATTGAAAATTTCTCCATAGATTATAAAAGTATAGAAAATAATGTGGACGAAATTTGAACTGTTTCCATAAAGTGGTTTGGATTACAGCTGGCGTCAAAGTTGACTTACCAACATGATCATTTCCTTTTCACCCGATACTGACCTTGCTGATATATCGGTGCAAAAAAAGCCGAGGTGAATTCATCTTATTAATACACATGATTTGTTACGCGTGAAATATCCCAAATAACTAGTGTAACCCACGAAGAACTTTACAAATATGGCGTTCAGTATGTATTGGTTTGTGAAAACTACGTATACAATGTTATACAGTATTATTAATAAAATTCACCTCGGCTTTTTTTTGCACCGATATTTCAGCACGGTCAGCATCGGGTGAAAAAGGGAAATGCTCATGTTGGTAAGTCAACTTTGACGCTAGGTGTAGTCCAAACGACTTTATGGAAAAAGTTCAAATTTTGTCCACATTATTTTCTATACTTTTATAAGCTATGGAGGAATTTTTAATATGCTACCTAAATGTTTCACAGATATACGGGTTTTTGAAATTGGTATATCCAAAAATGACTTTTTTCACATATTTTATGATAACTTCAAATATGTAGATTCTATCAACATAAAATTTCGACCACATAAGGTCCATCAATTTTTTATAATGTTGTGAAGTTTTCAGTTAGAGATATGAGTGACCGACAAGGTTACAGGAGGTTGAACATGGAGTTTTTTGCTAACAAAATTTTGCTCGGCTTTTTTTGCTACTGAATGTATACATCGACTTGCTCTGTGAAAATTTGGAGGTGTCTTTTTTGTAAACTGACCTGGAAACCAACTATATTTTTCAACCGGACAACGATCCGAAGCATACCACGAATAAAACTACTGCGTTCTTCAGGTCAAACCAAATCAAAATGATGTTGTTTTTGAGAAGGAAATAATTTCTCATCACCATGAGGCTCTAGGAGTACACTCAATAGCAAAAAAAAGCCGAGCAAAATTTTGCTTCAAAAATATGCCAAAAAAAAAATATCAATTATCAATATTTTTAGCTGAAACTTTCACTACACTATGAACAATGTATAGACCGTATGTGATCGAAATTTTATGTTGATCAGGCTTATACATTTTCAGTTTTCATTACATATGTGCAAAAAAGTCATTTTTGGACATACCAATTTCAAAAATCCGTATTTCTGTGAAAAATTTAGATAACATATTTTAAATTTCACAATAGCCTAAAAATACATAGGAAATAATGTGGACGAAATTTGAACTGTTTCCATCATGGTTTGACTACAGCTGGCGTCAAAGTTGACGCACCAACATGAGTATTTCCTTTTCACCCGATATTGACCGTGCTGAAATATCGGTGCAAAAAAAGCCGAGGTGGTTCATAGTGTAGTGAAAGTTTCAGCTAAAAATATTGATAATTGACAAAGTTACAGTAGGTTGAACATGGCATATTTTTGAAGCAAAATTTTTTCTCCGTTTTTTTTTTTTGCTACTGAGTGTAGACAGCATTTTTTTGCTAGAACAAAGTTGTGAAGAGAAAGTATTGATAGTTCTGTTAGCTCACGGCAGGCTGTGAAAACTGAATAGAAGTAGTTTTGAAATTGAGCGGAGGGCATTGTGAGGTAGTCAAAAAATCAAAAATTGCGGGTATCTCCGCAATTTGAATTCAAATTCGAATTTGATTTAAATCCGATTGAAAATCTGTGGAGCTGTCTACGCGAAAAAGTGGGCAAGACATCGGTTACTAAAAAAAACTATCTCGAACAAGGCTGGAAACATATTGATCTGTAAAAGTCATGCCACGCCGACTGGAAGGAGTCTTGAAGGCTAAGGAGAGTCACAGTGAGTATTAAAAGTTGAAGAATAAAGTCAAAGGCATAACCGTCTAGTAAAATTCTAAGGTATATAATTTATTTTGTTCATTTTGAAATACCGCCTGAGCAATAAACAATCTAGTATTGTGCAAATTATGCACATTCATACAATGTTTTTGCCGGCACAATTTGTCGTATAAAAATGCTTCCCATGCCCAGAAAAAACTAACCCTCTAACATTTGTATGAGCTGAGATGTCGAAGGAAATAACAGTAGTAACATATATGATTTAATTTGTTCAGCACTGTATATATATAAATTTCGAAACATTTAATTTATTTTATTTTTTTCTTCAAAATACTTCAGAGATGAAAGACAGCAATCTAAAAAACATGGCAATTCTTTTTAAATTTATTTTTGTTTTCCAACCGTCACACGTTTGCCCCAATCACTCCCGTGTTATATACGATGGGGAACACTTAACATTTCACGGAACTGGTTATTTGTTTGAATAAGAGGATTTATTTAATTGTTTCTTTCTTCCAATCCCCATTGTTTCGATGTTGGTTGGTGTGATATCTTTTATTTCTTCATTTTTTTTTTACCATGTCTGTCTCCCTCAACAATGCAAAAAGGAGTTTTGGCGCGCGGTTTTTTTTTTGTCCAACAAAGTATAAAGCCGCAATAAAAGCTTTCTCGCATATTGCAATACGGTCATACTATAGAGACAGACAAAAGACCACATTAAGGCTATTGAAGGAAGTTATAAAAACCCGCATCGGATTGAGCTGCTGCACTCCAGGGCAGAGGAGGAGTAAGAGACATAGTATTTAAAAATTTCAAACGAAAAAGCTCTTTTTTTTACACTGGGATGCAACTCTATTTTGTGACAATAGGTCGGCGAAGAGAAAACCGGACACGAATTTCATAGCAGGCGGTGGTGGGTGGGAGTGATAAAAATATAAAATTGAAAAGTTTTCTTTATCCCCTTGGCACATTGGCCATTTCTGTGAAGGTTGGAGCGCAGGAGATAGAGCGAAAACATACACAGTCGCTCTGTCAGTATACATAGATTGTGTATGGTTTCATAAAAGTTAATTGTTTATAGAAAAATAAAAGGAGAATTATGATATCGGAGTGATTGTGAGCTTGAAAAAAAAGCTCAGTGGGGAGCGGGGCGTTTTATGGGTTTAATGGATTTTATTTTGTCGAGCAAGCAAGCAAATCTAGTGACCAACAAGTTCAAGTATTTGTTATGACAGCGTGTGTTATGAAAATTACATGAGAGCCCAAATTAAGTCATCAACAATGCATGAATTTGTATATATGTGTTGCAAGAACAACGTTATAACCCTGGAATTTCCAACCCGAAAAATATCCTAACCAGTTTGGAAACTGTAAGCAGTTGTAAAAAAATCAGTGGGGTTGTGTACAAGACACGACCGGTTGACGTAGACTACGTTAAACCAAGTGATGCATTATAATGTCAGGAAAATTCTGTGTGGCTATTATTAGCGTTAAAAGCGTTTCAATTATTCGTGCCGGTCGCTTACCTTTACCCATAAAAGCAGTTTAAGTCACAATATGACGGGTGCGGCTCTTATGGGACATTAGACCAGCGTTTTGAAGCCAGTATGTAAGAAAATTCTTTTGTATGCTCTTGAGATATTATTTGGTGGCCCTGAAAAGGGCCGTTTGGTTTTATGAAGTCACTCTTTATAAATCTTTGGTGGCCCTGAAATTCAAGCATATATTTTGACTGATACCTTGTCTCCTTTTTAACATTCACCACATAATTGACTCAGTCGATTATGTAGCGCACGATTACAATTTTAACTATAACTCATACAATAATTTAGCTACAAACGATATTCAACTAGTTATACCTTTGCTAAGACATGCTTAACAATGCGTTTGCTGTACTGGACCATGAAAAGTCACCAACTAACATTATTAAGTCGAAAACTTTCGATGGATATGGGATATCATTAAGGATTCTTGTTCGAACGAATTTCAGTAAAGTTTATTTATTTCATTGCTCCAGGCATTTATTTCTATTATCGCATTGGGCATTCAGCTATATTCGGTATACTATACGAAATATAAAGCTTCTTTATAAAAACTAAATGACTTTCTCATATGATCAATCGGCCATTCAATTTCAAAACATCAAAATTCCCACTATATTCATTTAAGTATATGTGTTGGTATGAATAAGCCCTTCGAAAAATACACAACCGCTCACTTTTACTTTTCTATTGAAAACTTTTATATTGTACATTTTACTATGTGATGAATACATAAGGTCATAGTTGGGAATATAACGTGAAATGCGTACCTTAAATATGGTCTATGGTTTTCTTGTGAAATTATTATTCATGTTTCTATGTGAATATCAGGTAAATTAGTGAATTCAATATGGCTAAAACGTTAAGGAAAATCGAAATATATATGAACATATTCGATCTCGCAGAAGAAAGAGAGTGAGTTTTATAAAATATCATTATTCTTTGCAATGGGTATGGGAGAAAATGTTGGTTAATATATGATAAATTCTTATAAATATAAAATAAACACCTGAGAAAATAATCACGCGTTAAAACATGTTCAGCGCTTTAGTTGTATCGATATCATAAGTAGGTTTATATGCAGTTAAAGCACGCTGCGCAGTTCATCACCTACAATTAATACTATGTTGAAATATATTATGACAGGGAGACCAAAGCGATTCGTAGAGAGATATTCGATCGCTATGATGACATGCACTTTGTCAAGTTGATTTTGATTTAATAGATACCAATTTCCTACCTCGAACTGAAGGACTTTCTCCAGCGTCCCAACTTCTTTGCCATGGGTATGGGAGAAAAGGTTGGTTAATATATAATAAATTCTTATAGGGTAAGGGGATGTAATGTTAGCTTAGCTCCTTCATTCGGCCTATGTACCAAATATGTCATTAATTTATCGATAATCAACAAAATCATGTGGCTTTTAGGATGACCGATGTAATCCGAAGCAATTGAGATAATATAAATCAACTTATAGTTGTTCACTTAAGCGTAATTTTCGATTTCTTGAACTTTTGGGGCATCATGATTTCACTGGTTAAGCTGAACAGATGATCTACACGATCTTCAAGTGATCTAAATTTGGTTTAATTGAATCAATACAGCAAGTAATGCAGTCTGGATGTACAGAAAATAGTTACACGCTACGAGCTAACTTTTCACATAGCTAAGATAACAATGATTTTACAAGAAAATCGTAGACCCAATGTTGGGGACATAATTTTTTGTATATTCCCAACTTTGGCCTGTTGTATCAATAACGTAGTAAAAAGGTTGTTATTGGTAAAATTTCAAGTGGAAATGCATGAATTTGCGGTTGTTTATATTCTAGCGACTCATCCAAACACAAAAAGAAGGAACAAAATCATTGTATAGTGAATTATAATGTTTTCATTATTGAATGACTGATGAATCATACATGAACATCACTTAAGTGTTTAGAGGCAGTTTTACTTTAGTATGTTTTGTGAAATGTTGTATTAAGTAAATCGAATACAGCTAGCAATGCCGTAAATCATAAAATCAGAAAAAAAACGAACAAAGGCTGCATTTAGTAATTAATCCATCGAATGGGACTAAGTTGCATCCATGAATAGACCCAATTTGGTGCTTATAGACCGACATTAAATCCATATCCCTCGAATGTTGCTGACTTTATAAAAAGAGTTGTGTAACTTTTCATGATACATACAACCAAATGTCATATCAAGCGTATCTCAGCAAGTGTCTAACTAGTTTAGTCTCGCTTGCAGCTTAAAAACTTTATGAGTTGTAATATGTAATGTAATCGATCATTGCATAATAGGCTGAGTCAAGGGACATATACCTAAATATAAAATAAACACCTGAGAAAATAATCACGCATTAAAATATGTTCAACGAATTATTTGTATCGATATCATTTGTAGTTTCGTATGATGTAGCACGCGGCGCATGTCATCACCAGAATACAATTAATACTATGCTGAAATTTATTAAGAGAGGGAGCGATAACATTGAGAGATATTCGATTGCAATGATGACATGCACTTTGTCAAATTGATTTAAATTTAATAAATATCAATTTCCTACCTCGAGACGTTCTTGCAGTTGCAGCGAACGAATCGGCACCATGATATTAGGCACACAAACCAAACGAAATAAAAGTTTAGTTCTTGTATAAACAACTCTTTCAATTAAATTAGTTGTCCTCAAAAGGACAGATTATCAATTTATGGTTTGCGCCAACCAGCTGGGTAAAATTTTTACCGACGGCTCGCCCTCCATCGAGCACCGAACTAAATTTAAGATTAGTTCTGTTAATAAACAACTCTTTTATTTTAATTTATTGTCCTCAAAAGGACAGATTATTTCCACCTACTGCTGCTCGCCCCTAGGACGCTTTCCTCCAAACAGCAACGTTTTCGAAGTCGCGGCGAAACAATCGTCACGATGAGGTAAGATGGCGGCTTGCACAAACCGACGTGATTGTGCGCCCCCATAATCCGCCATTTTACCTCATCGCGACGATCGCTGTTTGGGAGAGCCTTAGTACTTGCCACCACCAGCTGCTAAGCGACCACCATCTGCTACGCGATCACCAGCTGCCAGCGACCAGCTCCGCTGCCGGTAAATGAAGCAGCTGCGACCAGCTGCCTGCGACCAGCTACCAGCGACCACCTCCGCACAGCTTCAATGCTGCCAAACGACTGAGGTAAAATTTTCATATGTGTGCGCTTATGCCGTTCTCAGCTGCCTGCGAGACGTACATGAGTAGTAGTAGTAAAATTGATCTTTATTTTCATTGTTTGTCTTATATAATAATTTAACATCTTAAGTGTTTCAGCCCATTGGGCTTTTCAGCTTTAATTAATTGTTTGTGTTTGTTGTGTTTAGAATGTTTATGTTTTACATGAAATATTCAGTTCGGCCCTTGGGGCATTGTTAGTTTTAAAATTTGATAACCTACCTAATCTTCAACTAAAACTACAATTTGAAAATCCTAGGGGTGGGGAACCAGATTCTGAATGATCTGGTGATCCGATGTTAGGCAGCGTGCCCTGTACCGATTGATAGACTCACTAAAACGATCGTCGAGCATTTTTATCTCGGCCAGACGGTGGACCTCAGATGTTCTTGTCCTCGGAGGGGTGTTCATTATCATCCTGAGGAACTTGCTTTGTACTCTCTGAAGTTTCAGGAGATGTGTTTTTGCACAACTCTCCCAGATTGGCATTGCATACTCGATGACCGGAAGTATGATTTGCTTGTAGACAGCAAGCTTATTTTTAAGGGATAATGTAGACCTTCTGTTGATCAATGGGTACAGTAGTTTCAACAGAGTATTACATTTTGTGACAGTTTTGTCAACCTGATCCCTGAAAATAAGCTTGCTGTCTAGAGTGACACCAAGATAGACAGCTGATTTGGTCCATTCCACCGTTGTGTTGTTCAGGCTTATTTTACAATTCTCAGGCGGGACAAGTCTGGGAGAATTAGAATGTGGAAACAGGATGACCTGGGTTTTCGCTGCGTTGATACAAATCTTCCATTCAGTGAAGTATTCTGACAGAACATTCAGACTTCGCTGCAGTTTCGCGGCAAGCGCTCTTATTACCCTACCATTGTGGACGACTGCGGTATCATCGGCGAACAACGACAGAGATCCATTTTCAGGGAGCGGGGGTATATCCGAGGTGAATAGATTGAACAGAAGTGGACCTAATATACTTCCCTGCGGAACACCGGCGGAGATCTCCTGACTACCGGAAACTGCACCATGCAACGAAACTCGGAATGTCCTGTCAGAGAGATAATTTTTAATAATCTTCACCAGGAAGATTGGAAGATTGTATCGCTTGAGCTTGTACACCAAGCCATCATGCCACACATTATCGAAGGCCTTCTCGATATCGAGAAGGGCCATAGCGGATGTTTTCGAAACAGACTTGTTCCGCCTGAGGATTTTCATGACTCGATTAAGTTGATGAACTGTAGAGCGACCATGCCGGAAACCGAACTGCTCATCCAACAGGATATTGAGCTCGTCAGCAGATGTTAGAAGCCGACGGTAGATCGCTTTCTCAAACAGTTTAGATAGACCTGAGAGAAGGCTGATTGGTCTGTAGCTTCTGGAACATGAAGGATCTTTCCCAGGTTTTCGAATGGGGATGACTTTGGCTGACTTCCAGCACGACGGGAAGTAGCCAAGACGGAGGCATTGGTTAAACACCACCGCCAGATGGTTGTAGAACTGGGGGCTCAATTGCTTGAGCTCCAAGTTAAAAATGTTGTCGAAACCGGGGGCCTTCATGTTCTTAGAGGTCTTGATATAAGTCAACAATTCGTCAGCTGAGATCTCCAAATCTTCGGAGAAGTCGTTAGGACTTTGGTCGATGTTAGTTATAAGCGCGCTAACGGCAGCTTCGCGTGGACTGACGATGTTTTGACCGAGATTGTGAGAGCTGACGAAGTGTTGACTTATCTCATCAGCCTTCTCTGCAGGTGTTATCAACCGATCCCTAGAGCCATTGACGTCTAGTGGGATCAACGGTGGAATGGGCCTTGGCTTAGTTTTTAAAATTTTTGTCATCTTCCAGAACGGCTTAGCACAATCTGGGAGAGAGCGAATTTTGTCAGCGAAATCATTATTTCTAAGGTCCACCATTCTGGCCTTAATAATTTTGGTCACTCGATTACAGTGACGTTTGAGCGTTGGCAAACCAGTTCGCTGGTATTGCCTTCGAATGGCGTTTCGCAATTGTATTAAATCTTTAGTGGGTCTATCAATGGGTATAGAGTCACTCACCTGATCTATCACCGGTACATGTTGCTCCCGGGCCTGGGCGACCGCTTGCTCGATGCTCTGCAGCTGCCGTTCGATGTCATCAACCGAATCAAGGTGCATGTCAAAATCGATGTTGTCGTCAACGTGTTGTCGGAACCTCTCCCAACTGGCGCGATGGTAGTTCCGTCTGGTGATTCGATGCCGGTTGACCGAGGAGCCAACTTCGGCCACCACCGGATAGTGGTCCGAGCTGAGCTCCTGGTGTACGATCGGCTGGGCGATGTTGTTCCCCATGTTGGTGAGGAAGATGTCGATTGTCGAATGGACCCCGGATCGGCTCAACCGGGTGGGAGTATCCGGGCCCAGGACGGTGTAATGTCCCTCTTCCAGGTCTTCCTGTAGGATAATACCGTTCCGATTCCGCCAGGTGTTTCCCCAGGTTTCGTGTTTCGCATTCATGTCGCCGGCGATGATGAACTGCCCCTGTCTCCGAGCTAGTTTACGGATGTCGTTTCGTAGGGCCGTTGTTGTTCCGTTGTTGGTACTGGTTTGCTTGGGACAATAGGCCGCGATGATGGTGATTGGGCCGACGGCAGTTTCGACTTCGACTCCGATGGCTTCGATAGACTGCAGCTGAAAGCTCGGAAGCAGATGGCAGTTGATGTTGTAGCGCAGAGCAATCGCAACTCCTCCTCCACTAGAGCCGCTACGATCCAGTCGCACAATCCGGTATCCTGGGATGAAGATGCTGATTTCCGGTTTGAGGTGTGTCTCGGTGACGATGGCGATGTCGATGGCCTTCCTGTTAAGGAAGTCACCGAGCTCAATGGTTTTGTTCCGGATGGAACAAGCATTCCAGTTGAGGATGCTGATGGTGCGTTTACGGTCCATGTTTGAACAGAAACTTCATCGTCACGGATGTGGCGGCTTTGAGCTGTTCCTCCTTGGAGCGGCAGGAACGTAGTTGGCGATAGAGCTCTTGCACGAACTCGACCATTTGGCGCACTTTGGTGGTGTTCCTTCATCCATTGGGGCACAATCCATGGTAGTGTGTGCTCCGGCACACTTGCCGCAACGTGGTTTTATATGGCAATTTCGAGTTCCGTGACCAAACACAAGGCAGTTACCACACTGCGTCACGTCGTGCTTTCTCGGGCGATACCGGTCCCACTCGACAATCACGTTGAAAAGTGCCCGTATTTTCAACAGGTCCGCCATCGTGACAGAACCCTTCTCTAGATGGACCAGATAGAGTTGGTCTCGATGATTTCCTGTTGTTGACGTCTGATCGGGAACACTTTCACTGGTTTCAGAGCTACCGCTTGCAGCTCAGCAATTATTGCCTCCGGGGTGCATTCCGGAAGGCCACGCAGAATCACCTTCAGCGGCTTGTTTCCTGGTGCGCCGTGAGTGTAAAACTCATGTTTCTTGGATGACAAGGTGAGCACCAACAGCACGGTAGTCAGCCTCCGTCGAGCACATAATCTTGGTACCGGTACTGCACAGCTTGAAAAGCGGTTGAATTTTCATTGCAGCAAGCTCAGTCCTAAGAGCAGCGATGTCGCTTGACGTGGTGAAGAGCGGGGAACTTTTACCTTTTTGGCACCTCCTGTACCGGGAGCACGGAAAATTTGTTGCTCGCCAACAGTCGAGCGTTAGGGTCCGCAGGATCGGCGTCGTCTTGGCGTAGCCGCTTGGAGCTGCTTGGTTTTGGTATGGCGTCAGGAGCTGATGCCACTGGCGTGGATGTCACCACGTGTTGATTTTTTCGACCCATTGCCACGGCAACAGGTCGAGCGAAAAAACTTGGTGAACTTTGCAGCGCTTGCTTTTGCCTTGCCACCACCAAAAGATGAGCAAGCGCAGGTGATAATTCGCGAGCCGGACACGCAATCGCGAGAAAGTGGGCGAGGGGGAGACACGGGGAAAAACTTTTATTGCGAGGGAGCGAAAAACACGTCCGTACGTGTCGCTTGTTTGAACTGAATGATGACTACTGACTGAGACGTACATGAAGAGACGAATGACATGATTGGTTAAAGTCTCTCTCTAACACAAAGAAGAAGAAGATGATGCAAGACGTTCCTTGCTTCGATTTGAAATCTGTGATAGGAAATTTGGTAAATTTACTCTGCAAAATGACATGATAAGACATCACCTTATATTTGCGTTATTTTCAATAGTTTACTATTGTTTGAGAATAATGTTTGACAATTGAATTGGAGCGCGGTAAAATTTCCGACCGATTGAGGAAGAAATCATGTAAATCTATCGTGAATTACAAAACGTACGGTTTTTCGTGACGGTCGCAATATTTTAGATTTTCAATTGACACCCTACCCTTGCCGTAAGACGTAGTCTACGTCAAAAAGCTGCTAACAAAAGGCTAATATTTGATTGACTAAGCCGCTATTAAACATGCAATGTTTGTTTTAATACTTTTCGCACTGTATATGTTATCTTATGACCATAAACTATTCAAATCAGCAGACAATAAAATGTGAATTATTAGATTATTTATATTCTGAATAAATCAATCATACTGTTACACATACTGTCCCTGCTTTGAGGAGGGTACTTTCGATTTTGTTACCAAAATAATCACAATTTTTCCACAATTCCACAATGTTTTGTTATCAAAATAATCACAATATACATACACCTGTACGCTGTGCTGATAGAAATGTTTTGATTTGGGTTTGTCAACTATAAAAATATTGATGAGAAAATGACTAAAATCATATGTTCTCAGTGATGCCGCCATCAAATTACTGAGAGATAGAAATAAATTTAGAATCCCAAAGTAAACCTTATCTTCTCCATGAAAGGAGGCCAACAGTTAACTGTATTTTATAACTATAATCTATGCAAGTGTTAGAAACACCTCCATCGTTCTGATTCGAATCCAAAAATAAATCGTTTAACCGAAAACACTTTTTTCCCCACTGCAAACAGGTTGCACATTGTAGTTACCTGTACTGAATCTGTAATTCCTGAAAGAACACAACTCTCAACTCAGCACATTTTAACGTGAATAATGCAGCGCCCAGCAGGAGAACGGAATTTCAACAAACCAACCTCAGTTTTCCATTATTATTCATCTGAATCCGTTTCGTTGCACATCCTTGATGGTTATTTTTGGCGGTGAATGCGAACAGCAGCAGCAGTAGCATCACCACCAGCACCTGATGGTAGAGAAAAGAATTTTACAGCCAAACTATACCACCTGTTTTCTTCTCGGTACGTACGTCTCGCAATAATCTGATGATAATGTTATGATAATGTTTTCCTGTGCCAAAACAATGAAAAAAAAATGGAAACCTAACCAGCTGAAACGAGCGAACAAAATTTCTAGCATTTACTGATAGGCGTCTTGCAGTCGGGACTCGCTTACTCTGCCGTTGTAGGAAGTGAAGGAAGCAGCAGTTTAAAGAGTTTTGGATGTAAACCCTTTAGATAGGACATAGGACAAGTCACAACTTGAAAATGCCTATCTTGCCTTAGATTTTACGTTATTCATGATTGTTCCATGGCTTACTAAAAAGTAACATCGAAGAAGTAGCATTTTTTTCATGAAACTGAAAGTACCAATTGAATTGTCAAGCAGGATACCGAACGACTAAAGTAAATTAACGCTCTTCGATCACACACAGTAGGCGGCACATTTTTTGCTGTTTGAAATCACCATACGTGCGTCCCCGCAGCTGCGTGTATTGTTTTCGCACCGGCGGTTGCAACAGCCTTATTTCATTATCTTTCATAAAGATCATCTAAGATTTTTTTTAATTTTTGATATTTGTTTTAATTCTTTGTAATTTGTGCATTTCTTTCTACCGATAACCTGTTAGTCGACACTTTATATCAGGTCAAGGTAATAAGAAAAAATAACAACAAAACTTTTCAGAAGTGAACAAATAAAAGATGTAGTGAATTTTTTACAACTCGGTATTTTCAAACTGGTTTCACGTATATTGTATGAAATGCTGGAGACACCGGGGGGCCTGATCTTGTAATGTGATCTTGTGAGAAAAACCCACTACACTTAAATTAATCTTTGAGAGCTCACCTGTCGACCAGTTTGGCTTTTCAATCAACTGATCTTAAGCTAATAAATAAGCGAGATTCAGCTAACAAACAAAAATGCTGCCAAAAATCAGCTAACAAATAATTTTTGTACATGATTAACAGCCGGTTTGATCGGCTGTTAGATGTTTTGCCGATGTAAAGGGTGTATTCGATAAAAATGGCACACACATATATACTCATCAAAATTAAACTGATTATCGGATTTTCTTGAAATTTTCAGGGAATGAAGAACTACTAATGAGTTTTGATTTACAACATTTGTTTTATTCAATTTCGTCTCCTATCCCGAATGCCCGCACATTCCTTTTCACTCCACCCATCAAATTTTGTACAACCGATTTTTCCAGTGTTTTTGTTGTTTTTACCCAAATTTTCTTCAATTCTAGCTCTGTTTCTATAGTTTTGGGATGTTTGCGAAGTTCCGTTTTCATAATTGCCTAGAATTTTTCAATTGGACGAAGTTCCGGTGAATTTGGTGGGTTCATATCCTTTGGCACAAAATTGACTCCGTTGGCCCGGTACCACTCCAATACGTTTCGAGCGTAGTGGCAGGATGCTAGATCAGGCCAAAACAGAGTTGATCTTTTGTGCTTCTTAATGAATGGCAAGAGACGCTTCTTAAGGCACTCTTCCGTGTAAATCGCACCGTTTATTGTTCCGGAAGTGATGAAGGGAGCACTTATTTCACCACATCCGCAAATCACCTGCCAGATTAGAAACTTCTTTGCAAATTTCGATAATTTCTTCTTTCGAACATCCTCCGGAACATCGAACTTCAACTTGGCAACGAAATATTCTTGCCCAGGAAGTTGACGGAAGTCGGCCTTGACGTATGTTTTGTCATCCATCACGATGGAACCGGATTTGGTAAGCAGCTTCGTGTAAAGTTTCCGGGCGCGGGTTTTCGCAGTGATGTTTTGTTTTTCATTCCGGTTTGGGGCTTTTTGCACTTTGTAAACATGTAACCCAGCACGCTTCATGGTTTTCTGCACAAAACCGACTGACACCTTAGACTTTTTAGCGACATCTCGAATTGACATGTTTGGACGGTTCTTGAATTGGACGGTTCTTGAAACTTTCCTGGCCATTTTACTGTCCATTGGACCACTTTTACGACCACTCCCTTCCTTCCTTTGGACACTCAGACGCTCCTTGAAGATTCTTATTACACGAGACACAGTTGTATTTGCAATTCCAAGCCTTTTAGCAATCCACCGCACCGGTGGGACGCCCCTGGATTTTGATTGTGAGTGGACAAAATTTTCTCACGGACAATTTCTTGTTTCGACGACATGACTGGAACTACTGAATGTATAACTATGAAACTTGGCAGATGTAAATAATACACTATGGATAAGATCTACTCAAATTTAGGTTTTTACTCATACGATTCAAAAGTTACAGAAGATTTTCTGTGTGCCATTTTTATCGAATACACCCTTTAGTTGTAGGAACCGATACAAAAGATGATGGATTGGAACCTGATACTCTTGACATTGCTGGAGAATTTGTCGTAATGACAAGATTTAGTCGATTGCTGATCGACCATCCATTAATCCGGCCTATTGGTTACCGAAACATTTGTTTGCTAGTGGTGATAGTCTACGAAACAGAATTTGAGAAAAGATTTTGTAAGCGTCCTCCCTATAGATTTGACAAAGAACTCTATCCTTCCATTCCTCTGGTAGTTTTCGGTATCACTCGGTGCATCAATCTTATCAATTTCTCAGTTTCAAACATGGTAAATTCTGGCGTGAAACCCTCTTTACCAGCTGCTTTGTTGATGTTTAGCTGTTTGATGGCCTCCTTAACGTCATTCATAGTTGAAGCTGGAGCGTCTTTCTCGTTAACAGCAACTGGGATGTCCTCTATTTCGGCTGGTTGTTCATCGGCACCATTCAGATGATCATCGAAGTGCTGTCTCCACATTCACCTCAAACCCATGCGTCAGAAAGACTACTATCGCTGCTTCTACACATCTCAGCACACGGAACAAGACCTTTGTGTGAAGCCTTTAGCTTTATGTAGAGCTTGAGTGTTTCTTATGAGCGGTACAGCTGCTTCTTCCCCTTCCCCCTTATCTCTCTCTCCTATCTTACTAACTGTTTATCGCTCTCTCCCCTCTTCCCGAGCAGGAGAAAATAACATCTGAATAATCGCTACACCACGTTCGGAGAATACGAACATAACAATTATAGTATATGAACACCTAATTTTGATCTTGATAACTGGCCTTGGTTTCTTCATTGGTGTGATGTCTCGCCTCATGTCTAATGATTATTCCTTGAACGCTCATTTATACCGTGTTGGGCTGAGTGACAGCAATCTCTGTGAATGCGGACAGGGTTACCAGGACGCAGATCATGTTATTTGGTTTTGTACTGAGCATCGTGGAGTCAGATCTGAGCTTTATGATTCTCTTCGGGCTCGAGGTAGACAACCCAATGTACCGATTCAAGATATTTTGGCTGCACGTGATCTGGAGTTTATGAAACTCATTTATATGTTTTTGACTAACATTAGCTTTAGATTGTAGTTTGATTAACTTACTTGTTTAGGTTCAATTTTTGAGGAATGTGTGCGCCAGTGTGTGAGGCAGCATAATTAATCATCAATTAAAAGAAAGATTTGAGCAACAAAAAATGAAAAAAGTGCCACTAAATTATTAAGGCCTGTGCCAACAAATAATGTGTGATCAGCATTAAAAAATTAGGAATGAGCACTAAAAGATGAGAAAAGATCTTCGGATAATCTAATTGTGAGCGGTAAATCTGTCAAATAAAGCAACAGCTATTAGTATATGTACAATTAAATATGACTTAATTTCCGCCAAATGATGTTATTTGAGCACTAAACTGCTCGCATATGTCTTTAAATTTTATTGGATTTTCCCATAAAAATAGTAAAACGAGCAATAAATAACTGAATAACCACAATAAAAAAACACTCAAATGTCCTGAGTAGTAGAAAGAGCAACCCATCTTTAAATTAAAAAATAATTTGATATCGTGAAAACTTTCCCATTAAATAATCAAAAACATCATTTAAAAACTGAATAGGTTCCAGAGAGCAGAAAACAAATTCATGCATAAAATTGGATATGAGCCATAAAAATGTATGATGTGTTTCAGGACAAATTAAAACTTTCCATATGAAAGTTATTAAATGAGCAATGAATATTCAATAATGTGCAAAAAACAATGTTATTTTTTTGTAAATGGACTAATGAACGTATACATTCCAAATAAGAGTTCTCGAGCTTCTTCAACTCTACAAACATTAACCTGTGATAATTTTGAAATGGTCATCAAACCCTTATCAATGTTCAGGCGAACAAATCACAACAGCAATCGGAAATTTAAAATATGGGCGATTTTTTAATATAAAGCAGTACTGAAAAAAACTACTCATTTGCATGGCTTGCATTTTTCAAAGAAGATTGGTAACTGATTCTTGGAAATTGGATGATGAATTGGAATCTGATTTTTTTCGAATATTCTCAAATGTATAAACTGAAGCTATCTGACTTTGAAAAAGCAAAGGATCTTGTTAACGGAATCCTCTACACTCTTTTTGGTAGCCATTGATAATCCATTGGAAATCCCTTGATATATAATGTTTGTAAGAATAACCCCTTCATAACTTCCCATTTTTTAATGCTGATCACACATTTTTTGTTGGCAAAGGCCTTAATAATGTAGTGGCACTTTTTTCATTTTTTGGTGCTTTGTCTGAATTAATAAGTGCAGGTATATAATATTTTAGTCTTTGGAATACCTGGGAAGTGTTCGGATTAAGAGGTAAAATACCTACGCAAAATACCTAAGAATTACAATTAACATATCTCTCGAATAGCAAAACTTGTTATTTTGGATAACTGGGAATACCTGAGAGGTACTATTTTGGTATTGTCTTACCTCAATTTGGTATTTGCATAACATTGGGGGAACAATTTTATGGTATTATCCTCAGCTATTTTACCTCTTAATCTGAGCTCATAAATACCAAGGCCAGTTATCAAGTTATTCGGTCCTGCTCCGGAACCGATGTTGGCACCTGCGCTGGAAGTCCGTGCTACGTATGGTCATGCGCTCAGAGGTGGCAAAATCTATAAGTTCATTCGTCCATGGGCACTGAATATCCCAATTACCGGTATGTATTCCTCCTTATGTCCTACTTTTGCGTCTAAGTTCCCAGATGCCGATTTGAATGTAGCGGTTAAGGCACCTATCGTATTCACGATCTAGCTGCTCGTAAAAGACATCCTTGTTGTCTTAAGTGCTTTCAAGATGAAGGGAGTGAACATTAATTATACGTATGTTGAAGAAACGGCCATGAATCCTCAACACGAAAAACTAACGCGGTCGGTCAAAACGACGATGGATCGAGTGATGTGTTGTCGTCCGAGTATCAGGGACACTCTTGAGTCCCTTCGAATCTCGGAAAGGGTTACGGCAAGGTGATGAATTGTCGTGTTAGTTGTTTAACATTGCATTGGAGGGTGTGATTCGAAGAGCTGAGATAGACACGAGTAGCACGATCTTCAGGAAGTCTGTTCAACTATTTGGCTTCGCCGACGACGTTGATATCATAGCACGAAACTTTGAGATGACGGTGGACACGTACAACAGACTTAAAGTTAAAGCTTGTAGAATTGGGCTTGTGATTAATGCGTTGAAAACAAAATACATGAAGAGAAGAGGATCACGAGAAGACAATGTTAGCCTCCTACCACGAGTTCAGATCGACGGTGATGAAATCGAGGTAATAGACGATTTCGTGTACCTGGGCTTATTGGTGACCGCTGATAAGGATACCAGTAGAGAAATACAAAGGCGCATTATGGCTGACAATCGTGTCTCCTTTGGACTCCGAAGGACGCTAAGATCGAACAAAGTTTGCTGAACTACAAAGTTGACCATCTACGAGACATTAATTTGACCGGTAATTCTCTACGAAAATTGCTAGTGGAGAACCAACGCACCTTTGGTGTCCTTGGACGGAAGGTGCTGCGTACAATCTACGGTGGAGTGCAGATGGAAGACGGAACGTGAAGTAGGAAAATGAACCACGAATTGCATCAGTTGTTGGGTGAACCTCCCGTCTTACACATCGCAAAAATCGGTCGACTACGATGGGCTGGACATGTCGTAAAAATGTCGGACGACAGTCAAATTCAAAGGAAACAATTGGAGGGCAATGCGTTCAAATAAAAGCATTGCTTTTAATTCGCTGATAAGGGAATGACAATCCCTAAAATCTCTGTACAGTTTACCACTCAGAGATCAATTTTATAATCAGGTGGTCACTGTCACGAGAAGAAGTAAACTTTTATGAGCTTTCTTGTCATTCTCACGCCATCATGCAGTCATGAGATTTTTTCTCATACGATTTAGGCTAAAAAATTTCCAAGCAATCTAATGTTGTCAACAGAGTGGAAATTGTTTTTGAAGTTATGTGATGAAACTCACAATTATATTAATAAATGTGCTTGTAGTAGCGTTGACCAAAACACTGTCTGTCATGACGAAAAAATAGATCAGACTTAAAAGAAAATCTCCATCATCGTTTTCTCGCCCGAGGAGATTTTCAGACGTATTTTGGTAAAAATCGTAGGTTATTTTTAATTGAAAATGACATTTGCCAGCCCTGAATGTAATATTGAAAATTATATGTGTAAATCTCACCCCATTACTTGACAACACTAGGTGTGCCTTACTTTCGATCGTATCTTCGTTGGGTTGAAGAATAAAATAAAAATCCAGATGTGTGCAAATCAAGGCAAACACAAATCGCACATCACTCGACACAGTGTTATACAACACAATACAATACAACAACACAATTACACATGCAATACTACAGTCGCACTGTCACGCAGTTCGAACTGGCAAGACAACAAACAGCCGGAATTCATGACAACACTGTAAAACTTAGAAAGCACCACACAATGCAGCACAACAGGAAAAAAATACAAATATCGTACGCAGCGCTCTCCACTTGTATGCTGGAGACACTGGAGGCGCCTGGTCTTTCACATATTTTTCAACTTTTCCATTTGAATTTAAAATCCTAAATTGATCCGGTCTGATCTGACTTTTCTTACAAAGTTCATTTAATTTATGATATGATTTCCGTTCCGATAATATGTTCATTTATGACCAATGTGATCCTGGACACTTAATTTGACCACCAATGAGCTCGATTTTGAATTCACATGTTGTTCATGGTGTCGCGTGATAAGTTTTGATTCAATTCGGAAATGAGCCACTTTAATCACTTAGTACCTGGAACTGACGTGAAACTATGCAACGAAAATACGATGAGAAAAAAAAACACGTACATTTGATTGCACTACAACACCCCAATTCTGCTAGTTAGTGTGACTTATGTGTGTTCATACCTCGCCAGATTGACGATAACTAATGACAGGTTCACTGTGGGATCTGATGAATAGCAATATATGCTTTTGGAGACATTCCGTTCTGTACAGCTCTGAATTAAATGTCTTATCAGTGATGAAATCCTTGGTCTTCCATGTATTTCATGCAGAGATCGAAATTCTCACTCAGCTGGGTGAAAACCATGCTCTCTCTCAAGCAGGTTGTCGATGAGTAGCGAACCGTTCACTCTTTCATCTTTCATTTATCGCCGATAATTCATTATCCTCTCTCTTGCATATGCGAAAATATCTCTCTCCAAAATTCAACGAACATACTTTCTCATGTCACATTTTTCACTGAAAACATGCTTAGATCGTATACGAGTAGCAAAAACCGAAAATAAGGCCAAGTCGGTGCACACTGGTACCGCCATGGACCATCATTATAGAATTGTAATGTCAGAATAAAACAAGCATGAAGATGGGTGCATTTTCAGGTGTCAAAAAGTAAGGGAAAAATAATTATCGGCATCTAGGATTCACTGAAAAAGAAACGATTTATCAGCTACTCATGCTCTCCGAAAATTATAAATCGCCGTTGCTTTTCTCGCGAAAACTGCTGTGAGCGTATAATAGTGTCTCGCTTCTCACATTCTCATTTGTTTCTCCAACCGAGTGAAAAACGACGTTTCTCTTCTCATGTAGGCGAAAATTTCGGTCTCTGATTTCATGTATCATGTATTTACGTGTAAATTCATCTGCAAACACAAACTTGAATTTGGCAGGAACATCTCCCCGAGCCGTAGCCAAGTACAACTTCTGTCCCGGTAGCTGTTTGAAATCAACCTTTACATCATCCATGAGGAGACAGCCATTGAATTTTGTCAACACCTGATCATACAGTTTTCTGGCACGGATTCTGGCCACATTGGTCTGCTTTTGATCCCTATTTAATTGTCTAGAGGCACAGTATGACTTGAAGCCTTTTCGGATACGAATCCGTTGCACAGTACAGCTTGCGGCGCGAAACTTTTTGACCAAATCGCGTTCTGAGATGTTGGGGTTTCCCTAATGCTCTTGATGACTTTGTTCCTCAGTTGACGGTTGACAATACTCGCTCGACGCATGCTTTGAGGCTTGCGATCCGTGGACAAAGTTTCTGTGTAATTTTTCAAAACATAGCACACGGTTTTTCGAGGAAAACCCAAAACTTTAGCAAGTTTTGGCCCATACCACGAAGGGTTTTTTTCCAAATGATTGCGCACAATTATGTTTCTTCTTTCTTCTTCCATTTTATATTTCTCTGAAACTCGTTCGAACTGCACCGCGAAAAAAAAAACTTCTTATGTTGTTATTTTTATAGGGAATACATAAGATGTCCTAGTTTACAAATCCGACCACTAGGGTCGCTGTAAAAATAAAAAAATGTTTGTTCCAATACTAAATTGGTCACACCTTATGTTGTTTTAGGATTTTGTCAACAAAAAAAAAGAATATTGAAAGCAGTAAAAGATTGAATTCGAACCACAAACTTTGCAATAACTATAGGTGCGCAACTAAGTTCCCGCTGTTTAGCAATAGATGGCGCCAGTAGTAAGTGCTGGTCGAATGTTGTACATCTCAAGTGGTAAACAAACCGCTTTGCCAAATCAGTGATTTTGGTTTAGTGTTATATATTTTGATTGTTTGAAGATGTCTGATTTCGTGCCAAATAATCGTCACTTGCGGGCAGTGTTGATTTTCTTCTTTCATTCGAAGAAAACGGCGGCTGAAGCACATCGAGAGCTCCAAAAAGTTTACGGTGATGCTGCTCTGAGTGAAACAACGTGTTTGTTTTCGTCGCTTCAAAAACGGTGATTTCAGTGTTGATGATCGTCCGCGTGAAGGAAGGCCAAAAAACTTCGAAGACTCTGAATTGGAGGCATTGCTCGATGAGGATCCGTGTCAAACGCAAGAAGAGCTTGGTTCAGGATTAGGAGTTTCCCGCCTAGCCGAAGCGAGAACTTAGTTGCGCACCTAATGCTATACTCAGTAAAATAAACTTTCAATGCATCATAGATTTTCGCTACATGAAGTTTGGATTTCATTAATTTGTTTTATAAAATAAAATTATTGTCTTATAATATGAGAGAAATTTAAGAGAGAAACTGAACTGATCCGCGACATTTTCCATGCCTGCCTGGAAAATGGGTAAATATGTCCATTGTGGCCATGAAGCATAACATTGACAATAAATTTATTTATTTTTGAATTCTCATGTGATAAGATGGTTTTAATTTGCAATAAACGTACGGCATTGAAACACTTTGAACGATAATCACTCAATGACCTCTCGATGGATTTTCGAGATTTTTCCATCAGTCCATTATAAAAGCTCCCGACTTTTATTAAATCTAAAAATCATCATTCATCAATTCATTCGGTTGCCTAAGGATTCGCTTCCCACCAATATCTTTCGATTGTATGAAGTTCTGGGTGCTGGAGGGTTACAGTCCTTTGGTACAATGTTGACTTTGTTTCTTGCATACCACTCCTGAGCCACTTCACCACAATGGCAAGACGCCAAAAAAGCCAAAACAACACAGAACTCGTGTGCTTTTGGATGAATGGTAGTGGTCGTTTAGGCAGACACTCGTTGACACAGACTTGTTGGTCAATCGTACCTGTAGCTATAAAGATTTTGCTCTTCAAGACACAATTACAAATAGTCTGCCAAACCATGTACTTTTCAGAGAACTTCGACAACTTTTTCGTCTTGAAATGATCGTAAACCTTTTCATTTTGTAATGCGGTATAAAACTCAAGACCAGGAACCTGCTTGAAGTCTGCTTTGATGTTTGTATCATAATCCATAACCACACAGTCAAATTTTATCAGCATGTACAAAGCTTACGCGCTATTGTTTTCGAACTGGTTCCGACCTAGATACTGCCACTCTATTCACTTTTTTAACGAAAGAATACGATGTTTTGTCCTTTTTAGCCAGCTCTTGGAAGAAAGTTTTGGGTTTTGCTTAATACCGCCTCCCGCCTCTCGATTTGAAGTTGTCGTTCCGCCAGATCCTGGTTTCCGATCTAGAGTCAACCGATCTCGGAAACGTTTCAAAACGCTACCTGCTGTTGAACGAGGGACTCCGAGTGATCTTGCTATGTCATGATGCTACCCCACCCCCCGACCCCCTTGTCACGTTTTTTTTATGGACCTTCAAATTTTTTTGTATGGATCGTCACGTTTTCCAAAACCCTCCCTCCCCTCCTACCACGTGACATAATTAATGGACCTTCCCTTAGGCACTACATACGTTTAAATAAGAAAAGGGAGGAGAAGGTATTGCTAAAAGATAATTGTAATTGAGCAGTTATAATATAAATTATCATTACACAATTAGTAATAATATAAATTATGAACGAAATTTAATTAATAAAACAGCACACACAGAAATAGTGATTACAAGAGCAATGCTTAAGTAATGATAATGTTAAACCGTGAACGCTTACTGGCTAAATAGCACACAGCAACGCGTGAGTCATAAAAGCTCATATTTGAGAAATATATATATTTGAGTCACAGCACATTCAGTAAAAAGTCTACCGCAGATTCAGTTGCAGCTCCTTGTATTTATTCATGGCACTAGATACTTCTTAATCATAAGAGGATTAAAATGATCATTGAACATGTAAGACATAATCATCTATAGTGTATACCCAAGCAACACAAAAGCGTTAAAATATGTTGCAGCAACTTGATTGATACTGAATTAAGTCGTATTGAAGACACTTAAACCGATTAGCAATAAGTGTATACTCTATGAAAACCCTAATCTATGAAATCATGAAAACACGAGTAATAACAAAAATGCTAATGATAATGATAAAATTGTAACATCAATATGCACTGTAATATACGATAGTAAATAAAATAAGTTCAGGGATAGTATCAAATAATAATAACAATTCTATTAGTATTTCCTTATCTATAGATAACTATCCTGCTGCCATTGTAGGAGGACTTGCGTATCCATTATCGAACTTGAACCTGAAAGCTTACACAATGTATCATAGCCTAGAGAAAAGAAATTAAGTGCATCACTTTAAACTCGTCCTCAAAAACAAGTCTCTCAACCGATTGGCATGAAATATTCAAGGCATAAAATACAATGCATACTTTTGGTTTAGGTATTTTCTTCACTGTATTTCTTTACCAAATCCAAAAGCCCGGACTTTCTTCTTAACAGCACGCATAAGATTTTGTACAACGCTTGAACCAACATTTTTTCCGCTTTCAACCATAACTTCAACATTTCCTGTTCTGTAGTGACAACTTTAGGATGCTTACAAAGTTCCTGCTTCATTATAGCCCAATATTTTTCAATTGGCCGCTACTCTGGAGAGTTTGGGGGATTAAGATCTTTGACACTTGCAGTTTCCTGAGAGACTCTGGAACATCGAACTTGTCTTTCGCAATCACATACTGGTTGCCGGGAATTTGTTTAAAGTCCGCTTTTACTTGTGTTTCATCGTCCATGATGCAGCAGTGTGGTTTCGTCAACATTTTTGTGTATAGCTTACGCGCACGTGTTTTAGCTGTCCTATTCTGTTTTTTATTGCGGTTTATTTTATTGAGCTTTCTGAACTTTGAATTAACGGAGACCGGCTCGTTTCTTGGCTTTCTGCACGAAACTTTTGGTCAAGTGCAGCTTTTTCGCAACACCCCGAACGGAACAGTTGGGTTTGCGTTTAAAGGCAGCAACTTTTTCTACCACTCACCTTTTTCCGATCGACAGTTAAACGTTTCCCGAAACGTTTTATGACACGTTGACTGGTAAATTTCAACATCTTTCAGATGGCTCAGTGCGAAAGAAGTGGGTTGTCGAGGTGCGTGTGCAAAATGTTCTCGCGCACTTGCTGTTCCTTCGACTCCATTTTCGAAACTACGACACATTTCACAATGAAACTTACGCAGTGTAAACAATACACGCTAAGGTAATTTTACCCAAAATTTTGTTGAAATCAACCCAAAGGGCGAAATGTTACAGCTTATTGAAAGTGATGCAATTTAACTGTGGACACCCTTTATTACAAGTGATGTTATCCTTGCTGCATGAAAATACTTTGAGACTCAAAGATATATATGACTCAATTGTATGTTCTATTTGATGTGTTTTTAAACCCTAATTTGAAATCCAAAATAATAAATACTGACACACTCAAAGTTACGTTCAGGATGCTACATTTACTACCGCTCGTAAGGTAATTTCAAATCTATGTTCAAATCTATGGTAATACGTAATCTATTCTAAAATTATCATTTGACTGAAAAGTGGGATTTGCAAGTCTTAAATTTAAAAGATCCTTGCGTTTGTTGCCAACACCACATCAGACCTATTTTAAGCTCAGTCGGTTTCGTATGTTACGGCAAGTCACAAGTTCAAATTCGTGCTCCTCCGTGATAGATTATAAAACGATTACATCATGTTGCATGATATTCATAATAGATGCTTTTTTCATTGCACGTGTGTAATAGTTGAAAATGAAAGTGTTAAAAAAAGTAAAAATTGAGGAATAGGGAAAAAAACTTGTAACAACTTGTTCAGTGATACATGGTTACGCAGAAAATGCAGTGAGTTCTATGCTCATGTAATTCAACAATCTGAACATGGGGCCTGCTTCTAGCATCCTTTAAATATTCTTTGTCGAAGGCCAACAACTGGGTTTGGTACAGTAATATATATATATATATATATATATATATATATATATATATATATATATATATATATATATATATATATATATATATATATATATATATATATATATATAATTTTCCCAAGCATTTGGAGATGAAGGAACAAAATGAACCCCAATAGATAAGAATGAGGTGACTTTTACCACTACAACCCATGGCCTTGAAAAACCTATCATCATTAAATTTCGGTATCGAAAGCTTTTAATTAATAACTGTGGAAGTACATTAAGAACACTAAAATGCAAGCAAAGCTATAAGCTAATTGCGAGAGCAATCAGCTTCAACCGCTAAGGAATAAGAGGAACAATAACTTAACATATTTACATATTTTTCATTTAAGTTGCTAAATTGAGCTCATTTAAGCAACCTACTGCCTTAAAAATAGCACGATGTGCCTTAATGGTCATGGTTGATCATAGAGTAGAGATTTTTTTTTCTTTTCAAATTGCCGAAAGGACCACCTCATTGGGTAAGCAGTTTCAAAGGAAACTTCCAAATCCTTTCTCTTCGCCAGTGAATGAATGCATTTGTATCAAGATGCTTCAATCCCATTCCGAATGGCAATATATCTCGAGTTCCGAGAACGAAAATCCATTCCACATGCACGAAAAATTCCTCCTATTCTAAAGCCCATGCATGAAAGCACATGTGTACAACTATGTGCTACATACAGATTATCCTACAACAAAATCGAACGATCACGATTCCGAAGGTTGCTGCCTTTGTATGTTCCACCAACTTTCATACCAATACCTACTTGGAACAGTTGTAGCCACGAAGATGATTATGTTTATCTCTCTTTGAAAGCACAACCATTGGAAATAAATGGCTAATAGAGTGGATTTCCATTGGAACTTCTGGATACAACGAATCATGAGGGAGGATATTCTAAAACGATTACAAGAGCTCAATGCGAGCGGCTAGAAATGCACTTAACGGGATATTGACAAAGTTGTTGGGTTTCAGCTCGAGGGTAAGTTGTGCACAATGCATTCATGTTTGTTTTTTTTTTTTTTTTTGAGAATTGCATAATAATATACTAAGAGAGCCAAAACAAGAGCGTAACTATGAAAACGTGTTAAAACCATTAGCTACGTATTGGAATAGTCCGAATGACCACGTGAAAACCTTGATGGATGATTTTTCTTCTTGATAGTTGGTGGATTTTTTTCTGTTTATGAAATTGTTTAAAATAAGTGTACCTTAGGATGGGCATGAGTTAAACACGAGTTGGAACAGTACTATGACAAATATACAAACCAGAATAATAAGACTCGAGCAGCTCCACGTAAAAAAGAATAATTACCAAACATGAGTCACTTTGATTTAAATGAAACCTTCTGTAACGTTTACTTTGAAAGTGTGAATCTGAGAGATGAATACTGTTCTTATTTTGACGTTTTTGTCACTCTCTATTATAGCAATACTAGATTAGATCATCTGATATTTATCCCTGATTTTTTATATAAATAACACATCCGTCACCTATGAAATGGGAAAAGGGGTGATAGATTACACTCTCATCGATAACTTGACAACTTATCTGCACTCAGTTCGATAGATGTAGATTTATTGAAATGCCATTCTATAACATACTACTGTGATGTGTTCAGAAAAACGGACTAGTTTCAAATAAGCTTTTGTAGAAAGTTAGCTAAACCCCTCACTACGGAAGCACAATTAACATAGCAGAAGAAATACCTTCTTTATTTTTCTGTAAACCAATACTGGATTATTTACCGACACAATAAAAAAGGACGCATATTTATTTCAAACAATGAAGAACACGTTCAAATATTTATGTCATATTTTGTATATTAAAGAGAAAAAAACATATCTTCCTACTTCACTCTGCTAAACAGAGCCTTGCGAATTGAGGGTAAAATCTAACAAGCAGCTCGGTTTCTCACTCCACATTTTGAATACCCTGGTGCGCAGTCTATTCCACTGTTCACGGTACGACCGGCAAAGCTCCTTAACGTCAGCGTACCGTAAGCTGCTGAGATCTTCACGAATAGCGGTAGTAGACGCATCTATAGCACCCAAATCACCACCACCATCATCCTGGCAGCCTTTTCTTGTGGGTGGTGATAAATTCTTCTTCACGTCAGCGTTGCTTGATTCGGGTGCCACCCCGTCGCCGTCAACACCGATCCGCAACGTTTTCCACAGTGAAACGAAAGTCGAGAATAATTCAATTTTCGATATCTTCAGCCGGGCTGCAGGTGTACCGAGCTTCTTCTTGGTAATGCCCTGCCGTCTGCCGCCGACTTCTACCTCCAATGGTCTGAAAAGTGGCACCGACAGGTGAATGGAATGAACATGATGGTATGTGGCAGTTAGTTAGCCCAAGCACACAAGTTAACAACCGTCGTCAACGTCATCATCATCGTGGTTACATCCAACATTGCACGAAGTCATCCGGAAGCATGAAAATATAAATGGAAAGAAAATAGGAAAAATAATTATCCAGCATTAATTATAATCTTTGGAGGCGGGCACAAGGAGCAGGATCAGGACCAACAAGAATGGTGCATCTGAAGTGCAACTCAAGAGGCTTGGTTGCTGTTCAGTGGAAATAATTATTTTCCGCCTCTAAGACTCGAATCGAAATTACAAACAGGAACGTGAATTGGAATGTCAGCCTGTAGTACAATGCGGTCTATACTGCGGCCATTAATGATTTCAATAGAAATGCTTCGGATTAATTATAAAGAACTTTTCAAGGAGTAATAAAAATGTGTGAGTAATTAGTACAGTCAAAAGAAAATGTCAATAACCTATTCTCAGTTTCTTTATCTGAAGTCGGTCTCTGTTTGGCAATGAACGATATAGACGGCCATTTTTAAAAATTCTTCGCTCGGCAAATTTCAAAATTTTGTACGCAGTGCAGTAGGATTACAATATAAGGTTGTTTCCTAATTTATTTCATTATTCGTGGATTCATCCTACGCTCAAACAAGAGAATAAGGACAAAATTGATTGGTCTCATTTCGTAATAGTTTGTGTTCACGATCATGTCCATCATATCCAAATGATCACAGCAAGCAGCGCTTTTAAGTTGACGTATTTTTCATTTACTCCGTCGATTTCACGAATAAAAACGTATTGTTCAATACATTGTTTTTACTCCCGATTTTACTCCAGTTCTATGAATTCAAACTGTGGCGCATCTAGTGCGCTGTATAGCGCATCAGATGCGCCATACAGCGCACTAGATGCGCCATTGTTTGGACTTATGGAACGGGAGTAAAATCGATTGGCGCGACTGCTATATTCCGGTTTTCAACTGCACCAGGAATATGATTGCTACTCTGAAAAAAATTCTATCGTTATACCGACAATTAAATCATGGTCAGGATTACTATCGCATATCATGGTTACAATCACCATGAAAATGGTAGAATTCGCCACGTTCATGGCATTCTTGACTATGATCATGGTAGCAAGGACTATTCCGGCATTATGGCAAAGGGTGGATCAACTATTTTTAATGGCCGTTTTGACCATGATCATAGTCGGTTCAAAATCACTATACTGCAATAGTCATCCTAACCCCCAATAATAGTAAAATTGACTATCAAATTTTTCTCTGTGTATGTTACGGGGGTCGCTCCTGAGTTGCCAGATATGTTTACACAGTAATCCCATTGAAAATAATGTAATTAAACAAATATTCAAAATTCGTCGATATTCTTTTAATACTTGGTAATATTCAATAAAGTAAACGTTTAACAATTGTCAATATTTTAAATAGAGAGGTTCGTGAATTTGAGGCCCTACGAATACAAAACTGCCTTACAGGGAAGAAAAGGATGATATTAAAAATTTACATATATAATACGCGTTACTTTTAAATCGTTTAAAGCGTTACATTTAAATAAACCATTGCGAAAGTGAACTTTTAGGCCGGCGTCGGTGGTGTAGTGGCAAGCGTGACTACTACCGGCACTCCCAGTGGGCCTGGGTTCAACTCCTGCCGGACGTCGGTGGTTTTTCTGAGGCGAAAAAATCTTTGGCTCGCCGTCTTCCTTCGGAAGGGAAGTAAGCCGTTGGTCCCGGTTCATAGTCATGAGTCGTTAGGTAGGGTCCAGGTGGTGGAGTCGTCTCCCCCTGGCGTCGGTGATTGTCACCATGTGAGGAAGTAGGCCGACGGAAAAATAAACAAGTAAAAAAAAGAAATTGAACTTTATTTCCGCATTTGTTCAATTGTCACAAAACGAGAAAGTTAAAAAGCAGTGACTAGCAACACCACCAAACCAACAACAAACTGACTGCTTGTAACGTAACTCAACGATGGCGGTATTTTTTATTTCTATTTTATTTTAACCCTTACAGCCAGTGTTTAAAAGCATCCTGAAAATACTATAACCAGTATTTTTCTTAACAACATTAATATTTGCGGCATATTTGTAATATGACAAAAATATTAATACGGCCAGCCCACTGTGTAGAGTTGAGGGAGTGAGAGGATTCAAAAATAAGCGGCAATTGAATTATCCACTTGATGGATAAGTCAATCAACGAATATTTTCGGATCGTAAGAACGAAGAAACGGGGACAACCGTCCTTCCGTCTCGAGTTTGTAGTTTTAGATGAGTCGTTGGGAGTGACGTGGCTAAGAAGGTTAATGTCACCCGTGTATCCTGACTTCTTTGGGAAAGACAGAGGTATTTCCGCCTTCTGGGATGGGTTTTACTTCCTTGTGTCCTGTATAAATCCTAGAGTTATTCTTCTGAAACGAGAAAGGTATTAAGTTGGTCCTACACTGTGACATTAAGTATAAAAGCAAGTTTTCGCGTGATAAAATTTATTTTATTACATTCTAGGTGCCTAAGTTTTGTTCCGATAGTTCGCTGTCCGAGTTTTCTCTCATTTGGTATAGTTTGTATACCTCCTGTTTGAGTTTTGCTTTGTCTGTTAGTATTGGTTCATAGCTATCTCTTGCCTTCCCCATTGAGTTCAGCTCTTTGTCCAGGCTTTTAAACCATGTGTCAGCGGGTCTACATTTTCTTAAGGGTCCAGTTAGATGCAGGTTATACGCGGCTTGAATCAGATGGTTTTCTTCTCGTCTAGCAATGTGACCCCAGTACATAATACGGTATATTTTTACCCTTTTTCCAATGGTCCGTCCTAGTAATAGGTTCCTTGTAGCTACGGCATCTTTTCCACCACCTGCTATGTACCATTCCTGAACAATTTTCCTTTCGAATCTTCGAAGCGTTCTCCTGTTGCTTGCTGTAAGAGCCATTGCATTCATTCCGAATGTTATCGTGGGAACTATAACTGAGCTGTAGATTTTTTCGTACCAAGGCCCATGGTGGTTTATTTTTCAGGATAAACGGTAGAATCATTTTACTCGCTCGTATCCCCTGCAAACATCTTCCTTCACGTTTTCTGGTCTGTCAAGTATCCCTGTAAGGAAAGCGCCTCAGGTGCAAACGAATGCACGGTTTAGCACTTTACGTTCATAGATTCGCATAGTATATGTCTCTTTATTCGCTTGTTTTGTGGATTGAGGGTCTCGTACCGTAAGTTCTGATTCGCCTCTGGGTGTATCTGAAGTCCTGCCTCTTTAGTAAACTTTCAATATTCAACTATCTTGTCTAGTTGCGCAAGATCATTGCAGATGATGAGGATATCGTCAGCGTATGCCAATATTATCGTAGTTTATAGTGCTACGTTGTCTAAAGAAATCTCAGGAAATTTTTGTTGCAATTTTATCAATATGATGCAGAACTAACGTAAATAGTCTGGGGATAGAGGCAACCTGTTCCTCTTTCCTTTCTCTACTGTCGTGTTCTTGGTTTCTGCATCAGGACGTTCTTCTTTCAACCCCAGACAAATTATCCGTTGATCAGATAGTTTGGAACCTTTAGAAGCGTAATGCCTCACTAACGATTTGATAACGAGTCGAATGTTGTCTCAAATCCAGCAACACATACAGGTTCTGTGGTTCCAATATTCCATTATCCCTGAAGTGAATATATGGTCTTCAACCATGTTCGAAGAAATGCCTGATAAGACGGTACCATCTATGCTCTCGGTAGACGCGGTTGTCACAGCGACTAATTAAAAACGGTCTTTTTGACAGCTAAATGGTCTTGTTTATGCACTAACAGCTGGCAAGTCCTGTCCTAGGCTACGTCTTTCGTTACATTTCGGCGGCTGCGATCTACCACTCGGGTGAGCTCTTTCCATTATGTCATCCTGATGATCCAATTCAATCTGTTGCTTGTTAGAAAACGGGTTGATTATTCTCGTTTTGGTCAAATTTTTATTAGTATTATTAGTGAATTTTTATACGTATTATTAGTGAATTATTGCCTATTATTTCAGCTCTGTGAGCTTTTCAGCACATTACTGAAGATAAACGATTTGCGTCAAATTAGGCTCACTGTGGTCCTAATTGTTTACAGAGCAAAAGATGGGACCCAAGTACGTTAACCATTCTTCGATTGCACTCGAAAAAGCAGTGGATATGCCACGAAAAGGTGTATCCATCCGTTAGTTTGCTGCCACGTATGGTGTTCCAGAGGCCACCGTTCGTCGGAAGAAGAAGCTGCAGAAACAACAACAGTTTTAACTCAAGAGGAGGAGAAATCAGTTATTGAATGGGTTTGCTTGGCGGCACAGTCCGGGTTTCCAGTGGATGCCAACCGATTAAAAACATCAGTGGCTCACTTTCTTCGTTTGTCCGACCGACCTAACCCTTCCACAGCAGGAATTCCCGGTCGAAAATGGCTGAAGTTGTTTCTCCGATGTCATCCTGCAAATCGTCTCAAAGCGAAATCCAAAACTGCCCCGAAACGGGCTAAACTGATTATTTGAGTGTAATTTCATAAACTGTGAAATACATTGTCGTTTTCTGTTGATTTTAAGCCATTTTTCTAAGTGCGTCAAATAAGGAACACATTGCGCCAAATAAGGAACATCGTAAAATTTATTGCGTCACATAAGGAACATGGGTGCGTTTTTGAAACTAGATACAAAAATAATGAATTAACAAGTACTTATTGTTTACTTATTTTTTTCATATACTACGGTAGTGTATCTATTGCTGTGTAAGATTGGTCGTTTTTAAATTTGTTTAATTGATGCTTAAAATTGAACATTCTTTAACTGCGTCAATTATGGTACGTTCACGGTACTACAAAACATTTAGAACTAAATTAAATCGGGCTTTGTTTACCCTGAGTCTTAGCTGTAAGCTGTCGTGCCACTTGTTTTCGTAATTCTATTACCTAAAAAATTAACCTAGAAGCAAAACGTAGTGCAGTTATTACTTTGTTCAAAGCAGTAAAAAGGCAGAAGCATATTGTTCGAGGGCTACCGCTAAGCTGGCTTTTATAAACCGTACAATTAAAAGGTTCCTGGAGATCGGCTATAATAAAAAAACGCTATGCTGGTGGACGTCAAGCCTTAGCAACTTCACCTATCATGTTTACCATTTCAGGTGTAGTTGCTATGGCTTGACGGGGTGACACAGCGATGAAAGGAACCCGCGTAGAAGTTCCATTAACCTGGCGAAAGATCTTCATATATCAGATCGGAGAATCCGACGAATCTTAAAAAAGAGCCATAAGACCAACCATACAAGATCCACAAAGTACAGGATCTTACAAACAAGCAAAAGAAAGTGCGAATGATAAAAGCTAAGGCATTACTGCAAAGGGCCAAATAAAAATTTGGAAAATATCGTATTTACGGATGAAAAGCTCTTCGCTACTAGCAAATCGTATACGAGCAAAACTATAGTTTGGTTGACAGAAAAATCTCTAAAAAGTTCCGACAGTTTGATGGCCAATCGATAACAAAAACTTGCTCGGAATTACCTTTGACTGTCGAACCCCACTGGTTATTGTTCCTGAAAGGGTAAACCCAATCTATCGTTTATTGGTTCTACAGAATGTTTTTGAGCCATCGCCACAAGCTCATTTTGGTTCACCACATTGAGCTTTCCAACAGGACTCCGCACCGGGTCATAGCGCGAAACAGACTCAACTGTGGATTGCTGTGAACATTTCCAGGATTCATTTTTAACACGGATTGGCCATCGAACACGCCTGACTTGAATCCAATGGACTTGTCTGTATAGAGTATATTGGAAGCCAGGGTCTGCTCTAGAAAACATTAATTTTTAAAAAAAACTTGAAGACATCTAATGGCTGAATGTAATCTAACACTAGAAGAACACCTACGGGCTGCATAAGATACGTTTTTTGATCGTTTGAAGCAGATCATTTATCTCAAAGGTGGTCATCTTGAATTTATACGATGATTTTTCAAACAGTGAATTGTTTCAAGTGAATTGATGTGAATTTTACATAAAAAGGTTTTTTTTCTGCTGAATTTACACGTTGTTCTCAATGTAGCACTTCAACTGCCAGGCCCTATGAAAAACAACTTTTAATTTTTATAGCAGCTTATGTTGTAATATATTCATTTATTGAAAAAAATTAATCACAAGATACCTGGCCAGGTAACCAGTAAGCATTAGCAAATGCAGTAAATCAACAATTATGTTAGCATTATATCAGCATCTTGAATGCTATCTGTTGTAAAGTTGAATTTCAAATACTATTCAAATGCTTGCAGCCTGTAACAAGCATTTCGAATGCAAAATAGCATTAATGAAGCATTATCATAGGATTGCAGTTATGCAGCCGTATATTGGGACAAATGCGGCATTTATGTGGCATTTAAGGTTACTTAATTGGTTGATAGGCTGCCGTAAAGACGGTGGTTTGTCGATGGTCAAATCCGAGTATTGACGGTGTTACCAAATTGAGTTAGTGCCGGAAAAGGAGTATTTGTTACCTCGTAGAATAAATCGGGCAATAGTTTGATCCGGCAGTAAAGGACGAAGTGTTGCAATCTTTTGAAGACGATAGTAGTTTTAATGAACGTGTTAAAAAATAAGGTTGAAGATACCACGTGTAATTTGACGTGTAAACAAGAAAAAGATATAGACTATTTAATTGTGATAAATGCTAGACAAAACAGATCAATAAATGATAGATGAGAAAAAGAAAAACAATCATAGTTTTTTTACCCTTCTTATATCCAAAGAAGGGTATAAAGATCACTTGGAAACTCGACTTTTTAACCGAAATCCGGAGGGGCGAGTGCCATATACGATTCGACTAACCATTCGACTTCGATAAAACCGAATTCACGTGAGTTTGAATATTTACTCCTCATTTCTGAAGAACGCCCGGTACGATACCTCCCATTAGATTCTGCACAACTTTCTCCGTAACTTTTTGTTGTGCTGAAGATCAAATTTTCTTGAAGCAGTCAACAGAACTGGCTTTTCTCCCATCATTCTTACGATGCCGCTTAATTATTGCACAGTATCTTACGATAGGACGCAGTTTAGGGCAGTTTGGCATTCGACAATATTGCCCTTTTCCTTCTTCAGCATCTCCAACGTAGCAGAAGTGTAGTAAGCAGATGCTAGATCAGGCCAATACAATGGAGAATTCGTATGCTTTTACTAGGTGGGTAGAAGGCGTTTTTCTGTAGTTTTCACGGTTGATTGTGTCCGTTGTGAAATATGAAGAACTCTTCAAGCCACAGGAGCAAATGGCTTGCCACACCCAAACTTTTCCCCAAATTTTTCGGTTCGGATGTATCGCACATCATCAGGTACAACTGTCCTCTGCTCAGCGTTGAAAATTGCGACCCGGAAGTGTATCAAAATGTACCGATTAGGCTTTTGGAGGAGAACGTCATACAATTTCCGTGGCCGTATTTTCGAAGAAGCGTTCTGTGAATCCGTCCTTTTGGATACTTTCTGCTTCTTGTAGGTTCTGATATTGCGGTCCTTTTTGATATTTTGCACAGTTCCGACGCTAATGTCCAGTTTTTTGGCAATTTCACGAACGGAACGCGGTTTATGTTATATCAAAAGGCGTGCTGCTGACAGCTCCCTTTTCTGGTCTGAAACCTCCTTTTCACGTCCAGATTTCGGTAAAACCTTATGAAAACACGTTTCCCCAAACTTTTTCACAATCTTGAACACTGCAGCTTTAGCGTACTTCACGCTTTTTTTCCATTTCTCGAAACGACAACTTTTCGGAAAACCATTTGTTCAGAATTAATCTGCTACGTGATAAACTGATGCAATCCATCGTACGAAATGTATCATTTTTTTAGATTTTTCAGGTGTGTTGTCAAAGTACAGCTTAATAAGACGTCAGATGTTCTGAACTTCGAACAGTTAAACAACTTACTTTCTAAAGACGAAAAATTACGATGGATATGGATGCGATGTCGGTCTATAATCACCATATTGGGTCTTTCCGTGGGTGCAAATTCGTTTTATTATTTAGCCTCATCATTAAGTCATCGTTAAATTTCGTTATTATTTCTTTAGGCAATGGAGTGCTATATTTTCTATAGACGAATCCAAGTTGAAAAGAGAAGAAGAAAAAATCTGACAGCTCCCATGTTAAAGTATAGGACGAAAATTTTAAAATGCCTCTAAAAAACTCAAAAGAAATTTTAACTAAAAGCGGTTTGTTGTATGATGGAAAAAAATCCAAAACTGCACAATATGGGCATTATTTTTATTTTTATTTTATTTTGCTGAAAATGTCTTTATTGAGTCGTTTTGGATTTTACTTCTATCATACCGCTTTTAATTAGAATTTCCAATTAGACAAAGATAAGAAATTAGTTACAACTGTGAACCCGTAACGCTGGTAGATCACCTTTTCGTGGTGCGTTACGGGGTATCAGATCTACCACCGAACCCTAGTCCGAATTAATTCAAACTAGGGAACATATTTGTTTTTGTAGTCAAAGGAACGTATAATTGGCCTTATTACATTTTATGTCTTGTGAAAAGTTACAATACTCGGGTTGCGCCACCGAGGATGAGCTTGGAATAAAGAAAACATGGTTAGTCTTCATTTATGTGAATTCTTATTTTCTATTTGATGTTCTATAGTTTGAATTGGTTATGACTAGGGTTCTGATGCATGGTCACTATCGGAGTTATTGTTTGTTTTGTTTGAAATGAATCCGGTTTTGACTGATAAAGGGGCGCGCCTTTGAAGAGTGCTGTCGCTCACAAAGGGTTTAAACAGCGGAAACTTTCAATAAAACCTGATTCATTGCCAACAAAACAAACAATGACAACTGTAACAACACCGAATACTTCATCATTTCTCAATAGTGATGAAGTAACTCGACATGCACTAAACAAAGGATACGGGATATACTACAATAGATCAAATTACTGGTCGCAGTGGTTTATGTCCCGAACAGAGGAAAAAAAAAAATAGTTACAACTGTATCATACACTATATTCATAAATTCAGCTTCTGAAACAAGTTATCGGTAAATTTACGAAATTGGGAAAGCCATAATCACATACACAATACATTTCCATTCATATTTTTAGCAATATACACATTTTACTGCGTGGGTCGACCCCGGCGTGGTGGCTAACATCCATACCTCTTACGCCAAAGTCACAAGTTCGAGTATCACCCCGGACAAGCTAATAAAATACGCAAAAATGTATTTGAGTAACTACGGCGGGATATGAATCAGCCCAAGGTTAAAAATCTCGATAATCAAGGAAATTAAATAAAAAATTACTGTGTATTCTTGTGAAATCATTGTTCATGTTTCTATGTGAAGCATTTAATTATCACGCGTAACTTCTGTATATCTAGAATGCTGTATTAGACATATCGATTCAAGTTAGCCAAATTTAAGTTATTTGAAGATCATGAATGTTATTTGCCAACTTAACCAGTGAAATCATGATTGCTAAAAGATTAGGCTAAAATCTCCTTCAAGTGTACAACTATCTTTTTTCGATTATGCCCGAAAAATGAATGGCCTCTTGTGCTCCTTCCTACCCTTATTCCGAAAGCCTTCTTACTTGCTTGTATTTCTCAGTTGGTTGCTTTTCCGATAAGCTGCCCCTAGATAAAATTGGGCCATTTTTTAATCCAGTACGTTTATTTTATGATTCATATATATGTGTAATGGAGTATTCGAGCACCTTGCCTTTGCAACAGAAAATTCCAAAGAAAAAATATGTTTGAACAATTAATAAAAATAAAAAGAAAGGAAAAACATTAATGCTCTATTTCAATTGGAGATCAATAATAAATTTTCAGTTAAACCTAACAGATGAAAACAGATGGAACTTAAGCAGATATAATTCTGGCAGACATGCGATGAGTTTATAAAGTCAAGCATATTCTGGAAACTCACTGTTTGGAGTTTATCTTGATTTTTTTGTGTTCAATTTTATTTTTCTGTTCTCTTTACAATCACACTTTATTTTTATTTAAAGGGGCCATGTTTATTTTTCAGCTCTATGCGTTTTTAGTGTTAAAGTCGAGTATGAGTACACGACACAGAAGAAGTCTGCACATTGTAAACGAAATACGCATGTTTTCTGTTTCAACTTTTCAATTTTGCTTTTTCAACGATTCAGATTCAAATATTTATGGTTTACTAAGATACTTATTTCAAACATACCTTTCTTCTATTCCACCACACCAAACGATACCGCCAGGCGCAGGCTTGAACTTGCTTCTGTTGTTTAGGTCTCGATTCTTGCGGAACTGGAACAAGTCTCCATGCGTTGCCTGAATCACTTTAGGTTTATTCAACCTAAACGGCTGCTCCAACACGCTTTTCATCGTGTCACCTTCCCAACGGATCCATAATGCACGTTCAATTGCTTCTGTACTAAATTCCGTACCACCACAGATAACGATGCTTTCGAGATAGATCGGTTCCTCTAGTAACATCATCAGCAGTGAGCCCTGTATACCTAGAACATTCCATCGGGCCATCTTGTCACTGCACGACACGGACAAAGTTCTTACTCCTTTCCCGGGTTTGGTTCTTATCTTTCCCATGTCTTGAGCCATCATATCCGCTCCCGAGCATAGTAGCAGCTTTCCACCTGTCATTCCTTCTGCTGAGGCGATAGTTGATCCGGCTACACTTCCGTCGCAAGATGGTTTCATCTTTTAGTCAGTGGCTCGTTTTGTTCGGACCGATCAGCTTTATCAAAAATACTAGCATCCCTGCACGGACTATGCGTTGTGAAAAATGGAACGATATTTCCTTACGTATACGGAATTTTTTGATTCAGCACTGTACTCGAAAACATGCGAACGTTTTGAAGAAACCTTTTTCATCTCACTCATCAAGTATCGAAGAAATCCTCGTCTGGCCATAATTTCTGCATGACTGTCATTCAGCACATTACCTTTATTACTCAATTGATCCGAACCCAAACATTTCGTTCCGGTTCCAAGAGCAACGACCTCTAGTTTTTGATCGCCGCAAGTCATATCCATTTTTACTATCGCCGATAGAATGGTCCATTCAAAGTCTTCATTCGGCATTCCAGTTTTGGGCAGAGCGGAAAACTTATCAAGGCAAATCTTCGTAATCCTATTAGCCAGATCCATGTTTAATGTAGTTTATTGTTAATAAAGAAAGTTTATTATTGAAAAATAACAGTAACAGTACACCTCTTAGAGCATAACATGAATATATAAATCGATTATAAAACAGAAAGGCACCACGTGATAACTGAAAGCGATTCGTTGCTTAACTAAACAATAGCCCCTGCTCACTAAACTACATTATTCGGATCCCAAGCGTATTTCGCTCCACTGGTATCCCTAAGCTCATCGAGTAGTTTCCATGTCTTCCGACGGAATCTCGAAGTCAAGTGCAATGTTTTCTTCGATGCGATTTTGGGACCGTGCCTTGGGCAGAATGCCAATCTCACGCTGTAAAGCCCACCGAAGCAGAACCTGGGCAGAAGACCGGCCAAGACGGGATGCAATATCCGCTACAACGGGGTCCTCTCTCAGCCTTGTGCTTCCGGAGGTACCGAGAGAGGAATATGCTTGCAAGAAAATGCCTTCCGATCTACAAAGCTCCAACAGCTCCGGCTGAAAATGATGAGGGTGCCATTCAACCTGAAATGAGTGGGGGGAAAATGAAACATTCATTTTAATACATTAAACTGGTTTATTTTGATCTGATGACTAAGAAAGAGTAATTTATCTAGGGGGACCTATGGACCCCAGCGTTGTGGTTAAGATTTATACCTCTCACGCCAAAGTCACGAGTTCGAATATTATCTCAACAGTAATTATTACACATAAAACCGTTTCTGAATTTCATAATTAATTATCAAAACATCCGCAAAACAATGTGTCCGCAAGAGTCAACTGTCCTTAACTGGATACTTACTGAAAATGCGCAAAATTTGGTAGCATTTTCGATAATATTGTAGAAGTGGTGTAACGATCAAAAATTGGTAAAACATGATTAAGTGCACACTGATTAGTTTAGTATATAAATGATTAATCTTTATTTCTTTTTGAAGTTTGTCGTCTACAAAACACAGGAATATTATTTGATTGGGCTTCCGATTTTCCGGATGCGAACTGTCGGACATTACGTTTTACACCTTCCATTAAATTTTGTACCGCTGTTATATCCACCTTATTTGATGCTGAACGTTTGAAGTTTTCTTGAGGTTTCTCTTTGCCCGATATTTTTCTATTGGGCGCTGTTCCGTCGAGTTTGGAGGGTTTTTCATCTTGGTATGATTTGCATACTATTGGCAGTGTACTATTCCTGAGCCATTTTTCTGTAGTGGCAAGAAGCGAGGTCAGGTCAAAACAGCACGGAACAACTATGTTTCTTCAAGAAAGGAAATAAGCGTTTTTGCAAGCATCCCTTTACATAAATATATTGGCTGACAGTGCCAGTTGTCACGAAACTTTTGCTTTTAAGCCTACAGGTGCAAATCGCCTGCCAAATCAAGTATTTTTTCGGGAACTTTGACATTTTTTCTGCTTAAACATATCTAGAACCTTTCTTTTCCCGGTAGTAGTATAAAATTCTTGACCTACGAGCTGCTTGAAATTAGCCTTGACGTATATTTCATCGTCCATTACGACGCAATCAAACTTGATCAACAAACTCGTGTACTCGCGTGTATGTGCTCTTTTTTTGGCTGTTAAGTTTTGCTTATCATCTCGATTTGGTGTCACTGTTACCTTACATGTTGAATTTGGCTCGTATGCAACTTCGCAATGTTGTGTCGGACTTTCCCAATTTGTTTCCGATATCTCTAATGGAAAGATTGGGATTGCGTTTGAAAATGCTGGCCACTATTCTTCCGGTCGTTGCGGCTTCCTGGTTTCCTTCCTTAGATTCCTGGCACATTTTTACAATTCGTCACGGTAGATTTGGCAATATTGAATGATTTTTCCTAGTCGGCTTAGAAATGATTTGGATTTTGCGTGATACGCTGCTCTTCTTGCCTCGACGCCACAACTCATCGCCGTCGATAGTTACACTGCTGCCGAGTCGGGTCCTGTCGTGCTCGGTTCGCCTGCCAGCGTGTACTTCGTTTTGGACGTATTTGTCTACAACCCAATCTTCTTTGCTTCGCGCTTTAGTCCATCGTAGCCTTGATAAGTCGGGTCAGCTTCCCTAGAAAGCTGTTCTCGTCTATGATCTTCCATAGCTCATTTAGCTTTAGCTTAGCTTAGCTTGACTGACTGTACATATCGATGGTTGCTACTCCGTGATTGATCAGAATCAGTGAAATTGCATAATGAATCAATTGAATGGGGCTGGGAGTTACCGACCATTCTTCACTGTACACGTTTCAGTGATTCAATTTCTTTAATAATCAATAACGGCGCCGGCCACGTCCTTGCAATCAGGTGGGAATAGGGAAGGAAAGTTTGTGTGACCTTTGCTGTTTAGGGGACCGTGTTTACCTCTGCATCCCCACAAAAGTCACAGGAGGGTTTTCTATGTTACTAGGGTAAGGCCTCGATGGATCAGGATTCGCCTTGATAAGTGATGTGATCATAATAAGAAATATTATATTTAATGTAGGTTCATAATAAAGTAGATATAGGGACAAAATGGATTACAATTACCTGTTTCGCTTCGCGTTTTGAGAGCACTTACCACCTCTCAATTGACTAAAATCCTTTGCGGGGTCTGACTGGTTAGTGTTCCACTTCCACCAGGGTATCTGGCCTCGTTAAAATTCAACGGGGCAATCATCATCTTGCTGGAAGCAGCGAATCACGTCCTCACAGCATGAGCTCCTTCACACGTTGTCGACCAAAGAGAGTGTAGGTGGGGGAGGGTTTCGCTTCCAATGCTCTAGAATCACTAAGCTCCCACGTGTCATCGGAATGACGACGACGTCAAACGCGTGCCTCTCTTCTTTATCTTCTCCGCCGCCGGAACGTGCTCAATTGACCCCGAGATGAAATATTTAAATTTTAATTTTAATTTTCGGCTGCAAAACCTCACTCAATACCGACTAGTCGACTTAACTTCACAAAACACATTAACAACAAATTTTTAACTGTTAAAATCAATATAAAACTATTTTTAATTCGAGGAAAGAATGCAGCTGAAAAATCAACACGTCAGATTTCTAGCGTGGTTTACTTCGATCCGTCTATGATCTTCCATAGCTCATATCGGTTAATTGTAACATATGCGGCTTTGAAGTCGATGAATAGATGATGCGTCAGGACTCTATATTCACGGCAATTTTGGAGGATCTGCCGCAAAGTGAAGATTTGGTCCGTTGTAGACCGTCTTTCGATGAAGCCGGCCTAATAACTTCCCACAAATCTATTTGCTAGTGGCGACAGTCGCTGGAAGATGATTTGGGATAATACTTTATAGGCGGCATTAAGGACAGTGATCGCACGATAGTTTTCACAGTTCAGCTTGTCACCTTTCTTATATATTGGGCAGATAACCCCATTCTTCCACTCCTCCGGAAGCTGTACGGTATCCCAAATCCTGACTATCAGCCGATGCAGGCAATTTGCCAACTTGTCCGGGCCCATCTTGATAAGTTCTGCTCCGATTTCATCCCTTCCAACCGATTTGTTGTTCTTCAGCTGCTTGATGGCATCCTTAACTTCACCGATCGTCGGGGGTGGCACATCTCCGTAACTTACTGCATCGACTACGTCTCTTCCATCGTTGTCTTGGTCCTCTTGCTGTACTCCATTCAGACGTTCATCGGAGTGAAGCTTCCACTTTTCAGTCACCTCACGGTCGTCCGTCAGGATTCTCCCATCCTTATCCCGACAAATTTCGGCTCGCGGCACGAAGCCTCTGCGGGATGCTGGTAGAACTTTCGCGTTTCATGTGAGCGGTGCAGCGGTTCTAGTTCCTCACACTCTTCCTCCTCCTGGCGGCGCTTTTTCTCCCGGAAGAGTTGGGTGTGCTGTCGCCGCTTCTGTCTGTATTGTTCCACACTATGACGGGTAGCTTGACACAGCATAACTGCCCGCGCTACGTTCTTCTCATTCAACATCTGCTGACATTCCTCGTCGAACCACTCGTTCTGTCGGCTTCGTTCCACATAACCTAAGACGTGCTCCGCAACGCTGCTGATAGCTGTTTTCACGGTGTTCCAACAGTCCTTGAGAGGGGTTTCGTCGAGCTGGCCCTCTTCCAGCAGCGCAGTTTCGAGCGATTGCGCGTAGCTTGCGGCGACGTCAGGTTGCTTCAGTCGCGCGAGATTGTACTGAGGCGGGCACCGGTACCAAAAGTTGTTCACTACGGAGAGTTTCGGGCGCATCTTAACCATCATTAGGTAGTGGTCCGAGTCGATGTTAGCACCTCAGTAGGTTCTGACGTCGGCAATGTCTGAGAAGTGCCGGCTATCTATCAAAACGTGGTCGATTTGTGATTCCGTTTGATTCGGTGACCTCCAGGTGTATCGATGTGGGAGGCTGTTCTGGAAGAAAGTACTACGTACGGGCATGTTTTTGGAGGCGGCGAATTCGATAAGTTGAAAGCCGTTTACGTTGGTCAGCTGGTGTGGGCTGAACTTTCCAATCACCGGTTTAAACTCCTCCTCCTGGCCAACCTGAGCGTTGAAATCCCCGATGATAATTGTGATATCATGGTTTGGGCAGCGGTCGTATTCACGCTCCAGCTGCGCGTAGAATTCATCTGTGTCGTCGTCGGTACTGGTGAGGGCTATGCACAATAATGATGCTGATGTTGAAGAACCGGCCCTTGATCCTCAGCCTGCACATTCGGGGTTGATCGGCCACCATCCGATCACCCGTTTCTGCATCTCACCCATCAAGATGAAAGCTGTTTCCAGCTCGTGTGTATTGCCGCAGCTCTGGTAGATGGTATGACCATCCCGAAACGTACGCACCGTTTAACAGTCCCAAGCACCACCAGGACTTCCGGCTTTTGTACTTAGAGTCCTGGGCGCACTAACAAGACGGTGACTCAGTCGATCCTAACATGGAGAACAGACGCTGTTTTGAGCCGCCCCTAACATGGAGAACAGACGCTCAAATGGGTGAAGGCTAATATGAAAAAAAAACTGATAATCAATAAAAAATAAAAAATAATTACAAAAAAGGAATAACTACATGGAAAAGCCCATTCTACTAAACGATGGACAGTGCAATGAAAAAACAAAAAAAACTCCGATCGTTTCACTGGAAACTTAGTTTTTTCGGCATGAAATCAAGTCAAATTTTTCACTTAGGCAATACGTTAACTCACGCGGACACATTCACGGACAGTTTACCAAAGGGTTTTGTGAGTTACGATTTTAACCCCGAAAAGTAACGAAAACAAATTAACCAACAGATTCAGACGTCCTCCATTTTCAAACAAAAACTCAACTTTTCTTAACTTTCGATTTGTACAAACTATTCAACTACTGGAACCGATAACTACATCATGCAAGTTGGACCCTCTAAAGAGAGCAATGTGTACTCGTGCATCAAAAGTTATTATTGAAAGATTTGGTGAAATTTGAGTCCTTCGAAGCCATTTGTGCCTTTTGGCAACGTTATGCTTCTATTGTTATCATTTTTGCACCACCCGGGGAATACTTGGTCCTACACCCAATGATTTCATTATCTCCAAACCACTCAACCAATCGCAATGTTTTGTGATATAGTGGGCGGAATATTATAATTTGAGGTAACTCAATGCAGGCGTCTTCCAAATTTGGCAGATCGAAAGGCCATCGGTGGATAACCACCTGGTACCTCATAGCAATATGCTTAGAGGAGAACTGGAAGGTTGGATAAGCTACATCCCCCACGACGGCCTATCAAGCCATTAAGTCGCCTTAAATGCAACATAAATGCCGGTTTTGGCCCAATATACGGCTGCTTTACTGCTATGCTATAATAATGTTTCATTAATGCTATTTTGCATTCAAAATACTTATTACAGGCTACAAGCATTTAAATGGCATTTATAATTCATCTTTGCATTTGATGTAATGCTAATATAAAGCTTTTAGTATCCGAAATGCAGATTTGGGATTGATTTACTGCATACGCTAATGCTTATTGGTTACCTGGGCGTGAAGCAAAGCTTGCCACACAGACAAGACCATCGACTGTCGCTCAGATTTGTCACAGCGTATTTTCGTTCGGTTTTCGAAAAAATTTCCGTCAAGATACGAAACCGACTTGTTGAACTTCTAAGAAACGTGAACAAATTTGGGAGGGAGTTAAAATATCCAACCGCAGCCGGATAAGTATTAGCTGCAGACTTTCTAATGAGATTTAAAAAATAACCGTAGCAGGGAATAATAAAGGCATATCGATTTATTTACTGAATTAGCGATGCACCCATGGAATTGCAAACATAGCATTAGAGCTTTCCAGTTCCCGGAGAAAAACACAAACAGTTTCGATATTGTTTTGTTTCTTCTTCTTTCTTAGGCAGGTTCACCGCCGGAGGGAGGCACCTTCATCCTAAATATCGCATTCATCAACACATGAGCTGGACCCAACGGCTTTACTTCCCTTCCAAAGGAAGACGTACCAAAGAATTTTTTCGCCTCGCCCACTTGGATGCCAAGTAGCAGTCACCACAAGCTCCGGCCCTTAAATTGTGGCACTTTTAGCTTTCCGGTAAAATAAGTATTAGGTAAACTTTCTGAAGCCTCGTGACGTCTTCTCTTTCTTGATTCACTGACAAGACTTCAAACTTTTCTTTTCCGTAGTGATTCAACTCAACAGGTCTATGCGCCATCCAATAATCAATCTCTCTGTCAATCCAAAGTTTCTTATTCATTTACCCTATTTAATCCGAAGATTCCATTCCCCAAGTCAATTTGGTGGTTGATTTAAGTTAACGAGAAATCGATTATTTGATCGTAGATGAGCAATCAATTTCCTGCATTATCTACACAGACTAAGCACTACAAAAAAACAACACGATCATACACGATACCTTATTGACTCCAATTATTTCTACTCAAGGTGAATAAGATTATAATAACGACTGTCAGGTCAAGTGCTTGAGGCTATTTGAACTACTCATACTCAAGTAATGATTAATGTGCAGTGCTGATGAATGCAAACTAGCGTGATAGAAAGCACATGCCTCAAGGTGGAACAAGATAGATCATGGACACGATGGATCGTCTACTTGATTTGGTTGACTGCATTGACTGCCAACATCATTAAATTCAAAGTAGCCCCAATGCAAGCATCTAATAGAAACTCGGTTTTCCTATAATAGACGGGTAATCCCGGAATTTTCAAATGATAATCAGACAATAGCACGGATACGTCGTACGATGGTCTACGATAACCCTGTTCCCCATCGAATACCAGCAAAATTGCCTGGAATATAACCGAGTAATTGGGGCGCGTGGATGACTTCACAAAATATGAACAAAGGATTTGACTATACATATCCTTGAAATTTAGTTTTAATTTTAGTTTCTTTTTTTTCTAAGCTTTTCAAATTTCAGTAATGACCTGCTGGTAATTTAGTGTTTTTTTACTGTTCTAGATTGACTTCTGTAGCTATAATCCTTTCGATGATAAGAGTCCTCCTTTAGCTCAGTCGGTAAAGGTACAGCTACAAAGTAATGCCATGCTGGAGGAGACTTGGTTCGATTCCCGGTGTGGTCTAGGCATTTTTTAAAGGAAAATTTCTCGACTCCCTGGGCATAGGGCAAGTACAATCATACTTATGCAAAAATGGTGACTGGCATCGAAAGCTCTCAATTCAATTAATAACTGTGGAAGTGTATTTTGAACACTAAGTTGAGAGCAAGCAATAAGCGAATTGTGAAAGCATTAAGCTTGGAATGCTAAAAGAAGGAGAAGATGATAACAACAATGCATAAACTAATCATGTTGTTTGCATTAGTTATTCAAAAGATGTCGACCCACGAATGGTAGTAAAGATGTTTCCCTAGTATGAGACATATTAAAAATCATAAAATGTTATGAAGTGGAACTCTTTCGTTTAAGTCGAAGAATTAGTTTAAAAAACGAGTGATATAAAAATAGCACCACATTACAGCTTCTAATTTAGTATTCAGATTTTCTTTTAAAAAATACAACTTGAAATACATGTTGAAGAAGAACTTGCAATGACTTTAAGAGTAATTTTCCCAATAATTTCAATAACCCTTGATTTAATTGATAAAAACATTTTTTTCCAGTGTATCCTGCCTGATCCTGCCCAGCATTCCCGGCATTCCAGCATGTTTACGTTGTCAAATTGTTTGTCGTTTTCACAAACCCGATGAGCAAAATGGACCAAAGGATTAAAATCCGGATAACAAATTGGCCACTCGTGAAGCTCTATGTTTTTGTCAGCAAACCAAGGTTTAGTCAACTTGGAATTGTGAATAGCAACATTATCTTGCTGGAAAACGAAGTCTGAACCCATCAAAGCCTCGCCGTGTTCGAATAAACTGAACTCTAGCATTTCAATGTAAGCCTCTGACTACATCATCGTTGACATCCACTGGAAGCTTTACTCGAAATGAAAATGCTCTCCATTCCATCAGCGTACCACCACCAAAGTTCCGGCTTGTTTGATTCGAATTTCGTCAGTAATCCCTTCATTTGCATTCCTTATGCCATGCGTACAACTTCAAACACGGCTCGGAAAATTAAACAGTCACTATATTATTCCGAAGCGCAGATATCATGATCTAGCAAGCTTATGAAAAGGTTGGCATACCAAAAAAAACGGAGAAGGTCACGAAAAATTGCAACATTTAATCATTTCGCGATAGTTTCAATCAACCAGTTGAAAATGGTTGCGACTATTAATTCAGTTATCAAAGTTATCATTGATTGTGGACATTCAATAACCTGCAACAAGTTTATTTAGCTGCAGTGAGCTAGAATACTTATTTAAGCTTAATTTGAAATTAAAATTGCTGTAATGGAATACTAACTATCTGAGACAGTTAAGCATTTATCCTTCACATAAACCTGGTTAATTACTTTTCAGCATAGTTTGCCTATTTTTTAGGGTGTTAAGATCAATGAGGGTGCAAATAGACTACTTTCTTCCTCATCCTGGACATTATTTGTAAGCACCGTTATATTATCAAAAATTAAGCAAAACATGAAACTTTTCAGAGTTTTGAATATTGCCGATCATTGTCCAATTCCTACAACACAGTCCGAACTGGAAACAGATAAACAGAGGACACTATAGCAGCGCGGGTTTCCATTAACCGATACGAGTTAGGCGATTTGTGCTTGTTGAATCACAAAGTTAAACACCACCACCGTAGTCAACAAAAAATTAAAGATGTAAGTGGTGAAAGGTCAACCACACACTGTGTAATTTAGAAACAAACGCTAGGAAAATGATCATACCTGGTTGACAGCTGGCCGCACGCCGTTGCAATCAGCTAACAGTTCCCGAATGTGCTTGATGGTATAATTCGAAACACCTATCGACCGACACTTGCCTTCACGATGCAGTCTAGACAAAACGTTCCATGTACACTTACGATACTTAACATTGTCTGAATGAGATATCTGAAGCCCTGCAAATGATAGTTTTATTATCACACGAAACTCTCTCTTTCTATAGAACGAGAAATTAAAACACTCCGTAACCGTCCATTCAATATGACATAACATTTACAAACTTTCCAAACGCTTGAGTTTAACGAAAATCAGCTTACCGCTAACACCGGGCCAATGAACGAGGTAAAGGTCAATATATTCAGTTTGTAAATTGGCCAATGACTTTAACACGAGCTCCTCCACGAACGATTCGCCTTTGTTTACTTGAGATACTAAAGAAACGTGAGTGAAGTTGTTAGTAAAGAAAAATGTTCTTTTGACGAAATCTAACTTACTTAGCTTCGATGTAATGAAGATGTCTTCTCGCTTCAGATTGTACTTAGGCAGTAATTTCTTCAAAGCATTCCCAATGTACTCCTCATTGCGATAGACAACGGCAGTGTCTGTCGGAAGGGTTCGATTTGAGGAAAAGAATATTAACTTCTAGTACACCACAAGCATCCTTATTTTAACATAAGCTACTAACCGATATGACGATAGCCAGCCTTTAGTGCATAATCCAGCGTTTCGTAGATTAGATCACTACCGTGAATTTGGTACGTACCAACTGTAAGTTTTGGATAAATCAACAGTATGTATAGTTGGAATTTAAAATTATTCTAGCATGATTGAAGCGAAATGACAAAACGCTTTGTAGGAACGAGCTGCATCGAAAGTGAATGTCGGTCGTTTAGAATTAAACCAATCATTTAATGGAAATTTACATGTCACAGAATGAATAAGTAATTTCGCTTTCAAAATTACGTACTTGTTCTACTTAGGTTTCGAACAAAAATTATAAGATAAATATAATATTTTATAAGAATAAAATAAGCATAGTACTTACATCCAATCAGGGGAATCAGACGTCCTGAGTTAAGTTTGAATGTTGAATTCATTATTCGCAAAAGGTTCAGTTCTAAAATAATTTTTCACTACAAAAAAACACAGGGCAAATGACACAAACCGCACCGAGACGATTGCACGATAAGCACGTTCAATCGGCGAACAACAAACCTACACTGCGAGCCGATATCGAACTGTCAATCTCTCGACCGTCGTCGCTTGATTGTGTGCCACCAGGGGGATGTCCATATACCACGGTGACATTTGAATGGCATTTAATAGTGTTGACAAATCTCGCACAACTATTTAAAAGCACCAAAGTAACTATGAGAGATACTCCTGTCGGTCGTTCTATTATTTAATTACGGCGCCATGGAAAAAAACCCACAGTACCTTTACAGGCGATAATACTGGCCAGCTTATAATTAAAATAATATTATTATAATTAAAATAAATAATAATATGAAATTGTTCAACTATTTTATTAAAATACGAGAGGTTTTGTCGGTGTTCAAAGAGCATATCGTGCAAAACATGATCGCCTTTCTGCTCCACCTGTGCTCGCAATTCGTCGAGTAATTGGAAAGTTGGAAAATGAATTAACTTTATAGGATACAAAGCCTCAAAATCATACGCGTACCAAACGCTCGGCAGAAAACATAGCCGCTGTTCAGACCAGTATTAAAGAAAACCAAAATCAGTCAGTTTCACGCCGATCTCCAGGAATCGGGACTGTCTGCGATGACTACCTGGCGTATTATTCGGTTGGATCTTGGTCTGCATCCTTATAAGATGGTTCTGGCACAAGAACTGAAGCCTGCAGAGCATCATATGCGTCGGGAGTTCGCAGATTCGGCCTTAGAGTCAATTGACAATGATCCCGTTTTCCATCGAAAAATCATCTTTTCTGAAGAAGGGATCGCAGCAAGCCGTGCTTTAAAACTGACGTGTTTTGTTTTTGCTGCGTTGTTTTCACGAAAAAAAAAATCAAACAATAATTAGTTATTTAACTTAAACTAACAGTGAAATCATATAATATCCGGTCTGGAAAAGGCTTAGTGAATACAGTCGATTCCCTTCCGAAATGTATGAGTGTCGGTAGTATTTCCACATGTTTTGGTTTTTTGTGCAGTTTTTTTAGCAGTTTTGAAGTTCGATATAGAGTCGCCTCATAGCGGGGGTTTTGATTATTGGCAGAGTGTGGAGTGAAAAAAAAGAAGATCAGTGCATGTAGAAAACGGCCATTTGCTTGTCAGAAGCAGCAAACGAAGACAACGCGCATACGTGCGTGAAAGGGTGCCATATAATTTCAGATGCGTTCACCACGTGGTGTACAGAGTTTACTTATTTTGCGCTTATTTTGTCGCGAGTACAAATTAATTACGAATCAACGTCGAGAATGTTTAAGAATGAACAAGAGAGTGTAACGAAGGAAGCGGCCATTGGTGAGATGTATATGACTAGAACTATATAATGTTAACCTTATTTTTAAATAATACCAAATACGTGCCTGGTTTGGAAATTTAACATTTCCAAATCTGGAAGTGTGTTGCAGTGCCCTTATCCAAATGATATCGGTAATGTTTACATGCGGTACTTATTGTACGTGAAAGTAACCTCGGAATAGGCGTGACTCTTCATACATTCTGAAATGGGTTGCTGGATCTGCAGTAGAGCTAACACTTTCTAGCTCTCGGTTTAAAGCTGCTTCCAATGGTCACTTGAGGGATTGTTGTAAACAGATTTCTTCCCTAATACCATTGCCGGCCAATGAGTGTTAGATTGTACACACACACACATACAAAAATCATCTTTTCTGGAGCTAATTTTTGGCTCATCGGTTTTGTAAACAAACAAAACTGTCGTTATTGGTGCAGGGGAAAATCCTCAAGGAAAAAATAAGCGTTTGGTTTATGGTATGGAGGCATCATCGGACCATTTTTTGTCAAAAATGACGAGAATCGATACCGAGCTTTGCTAACCGAGTTTTGACGTAGGCGCCGCTTTAAAATTTCTGAAATCGATCGCGTTACGCTGGATTGGAAATTTTGAACAATAACATCTCCTTTCTTATCCACAGAAATTATACGATATTTCCTTCAAGAGGTAGAATCTACGCTGAATTCTTGTTGCTTGCTTAATCCTTAAGTTTGATTGGTTCACATTGCCACAGTTAACCGTGCCAGCAATTATAAAACATGTGGTGACATCCGACCAACCATCATTCTCAATTCGGATTCTGACAAAACATCGTTAAATCAGACTGACTGCGCATCGTCAAATCGTCTAGCACAAGTCTTCACGAAACGCGTCGGAATGCAGTTTCTATTCGGTCGTATTAACCGTCTGTTCCGGAAGGGCAACTACGTCGAGTGAATTGGTGCCGGTGTCCCGTCTACCTCGCGGCGGTGATTGAATACCTGACCGTTGAAGTCCTCCAGTTGGCAGGAAATTCCACCTGTGGCACCAAGAAGACCAGAATCATTCCATGTCACCTGCAGCTAGCCTGCCGCAACGACAAGGAGCTGAATAAACGTCTCTCCGGTTTGACCATTTACTGGGTGGTGTCCTGCCTAACATGCAGGCCATCCTGCTGCCCAAAAAGACCGAGAAGAAAATTTCAATCGGGAACCATGTTCCTTCAACAACCGAGAAGAAAATTTCAATCGGGAACCATGTTCCCTCCATCAACAACTAAAATCCGTCCTTTTCAGAACGATCAAATAAATTTGCCCAACTAACGAGTTTGTTTGATTGAAATTTCTCTTGAGCTCATCGAAATTTCCATTACCACGTACCGGCTCAACATGGCGTTGCTTTCAAGCCGCGTGCTGGAGAAAACGGCAGACTGACCATGTGTATGTTGGCAAGATTGATCACGCCGAAGTAATCAACGCACAGGGAACTCGTCACTGCGTAAGAAATAACGTGAAATATGATTTTACGTATGCGAAAGCGTGTGTGTTTTTATTGAAACGATAAAAATACAAGATGGGGTAAGAGTCAAATTGCGGTAAATTCCTCTTTGCTGCTTTGATAGCTTCAGTTCAGTGGCTCAGCGCCCTAGTGGTAAATTTACACGTTCAACACTCCTCCTCGCTGATCCACTGGTGCCTAATTTTCTGCATGTCAACTTCACAGGTCCAAGATCGGTTGCAAACTGCTTCATCTTTAATGGCCCCAACGGTTTAGTAAAAACATCCGCAACCATTCTTTCCGTGGGACAGTACCTTAACTGAATCAATCCCTTAGCACAGATCCTTCGTGTGATAATGCCTAGTGTCAATATGCTGATAATGTCCATATTGGTAACTCCAACGACGAAATCTTGAAGCCTTGCTGGCAATATTCCTGCTGTTTCCCACTGCGGTCTTGCTTGATCTTCACCTTCTTCTTCTGCATCGGTATAGTCGTGCGAACCACTGCTTTCTTCTTCTTGATCCGAAAAACATTCGAAATCCGATTCCTCATCAATACTTTTGTTAGCCACAGACTGCAATTCAACCAGCACCGGTTGTTCCTTCCATTCCTCCGGAACTACTTCTTCTTGTCACTCCATCAGTTTCTTCCGGCCCATTGCGGGCGACTGCTCCTTCAGTGCTTTGCTTGATGGCTCCTCCGAACCTTAGAACCGAGTTCGAGAAACCTGGCATCCCGGCTGATGACAATTTTGTTCGTCTTTTTGTCCAGAAACCGATAGGCTTTTGACCCACAGGCGTAACCGACAAAGATGAGCTTTTCAGTCCGACTTTCCTGCTTTCCCCGTTTTGTCTGGATTGTAAACAAACGCTCCACATCCGAACACCTTCAGGTGGCTAAGATCGGGTTTTTCTCCACACCATAGTTGCATAGGTGTCTTGTATACCGTCCGTGATGGTAAGCGGTTCTGGATATATGAAGCAATTGCTATTGCTTCTCCCCAATATCTCTTCTCCAGTCCGGCAGCGAGCAGCAGGCATTCCGCCATCTATTGTAGGTAGCGGTTCCGCCTCTCCGCCACACCATTTTGCTGGGGTGCATACCCCCATGTCAACTGCATCTGAATCCCCTCTTCACGGTAACACTGATCAAGCTCCTTGAGCATGAGCATGCATGAGCATGATTGACCGCCCACGGATGCAATTCCGTTATTGCCAGGTCAGCTGTATTTGCACAAAGAACCAACAGATGATGTTTGGGATTAACATACATCTTCAATGTGCAAAAACTGGTGACCCATTATAAAGCAATACCGGCGCCGGCCGTGTCCGAATGCTGGTCAAATAGGGAATGGGAGGGAACGTGTTGACATGATACTCGCTTTTTAGGAAGCCGAGAAATCCTCTGCACTTCCACGAGAAATCACTGGGATGTTGGATGGTTGGGGAAAGGTTAGCAGCAGGGTTCGTTTTGGTTAACGATACGCTAAATACATACTTGCAGCACTTTCCGCCAAAAGCAATGGGTCGCTCCAATGTTACCTGAAAGAGACAAGCATAAAGAAGAACAAAACAAAACAAAATAGACAAAATAAAATAAAACAGGATATTAGATATTGTCTTCAAAATATGGTAGAAATAAATTATTTGTTGCTTTGCAAACCAGCTCTCCTCGATATCCTAGATGTCCAAGTCCTGCTGGACCGCAGCTGCTGCCGTCGGCACTCGTCCACATCAACCCGGCAGTCGCCGACGTGTCGGAAACCTTCCGACACAATAATATCTGTGTCTAATACACTCTTCTTGCACTGATTAATTTACAAACTAATCATGAACACCGAATCTAAATTCACTTTGGCACGGTTGTGGTATTTCCCTCTAAAATCTAGTTCTAGGTACTGGCACTTGGTTTCAGGCAACACAATCAATAAGAATAATAAACTTGGTTATGACCTCTAACTTTACACGGTTGCTAAACATAACATACTCCATAGGTGGGAGTGGTTTATTTCAATGAAATACAAGAAACCCACACTATTCATCTTAAATTCATATAACTTAGCTTTTCCAATCCATTAGTAAAGGATCACAGAGGAGGAGATCGTCAAATTCATTATTATTAGTAAACCTACATAATGTTAGCACAAGGAGCTACGTCGATAATTACACGACAGCATACGGGACCCTGCACCATTGGTTTAGAAATCGCTTGTATAGTACCGTGTTGTCACTCTTCTACCAAACCATCTGCTCTACCTCTGGATGCGATTCATTGTCCTAAAACAGCTGTCATGTTAGTCCCACAACACATGTTTTTTACTTCCATCACCGTTCTAACACGCTTCTTTTAAACCACCAGAATTCAAAAAGCCAGTACCCAAGGGTCAGTATTTTTTCTCCAATATATTATTTAGTTAATATCTTATTTAAATTGGTTCCTGCTGAATTTTTTAATGCTTTTTTGTCGACAAAATTTATTTATTGTTGTCCCCTGAATATAAATAAAGTAAAATATCCACAAAACATTTACACCACACCACATAGCCCGGATTAGGCCGGTCGAAACCCAAAAGACGCGCAGATGCGAAGCTGAAAATTATTAACATTACCCAGAAGAGGAAAAGCAAAACAAACACATATATCAATTACTTCCTGATGAACCCAAAATATTGAAGCAGAAGGCATTGAACGTGAAAAAGTGTGCGTGAACTAAACGTCAAAATGCTTAACAACATGCAAAAATAACAAGAGAAATGGAAGGCGTAGCAAATAGGAGAATGTATGAGAGTAGTTTTAATACTCACTCTTGATGTTCACAATATTGCAGTATGCATTTTATAAACCCATCCTATGAAAAAATAATGACGTTGAAAAATAAAAATATGAAGCAACCTGGATTCGAACCTTGAACATTGAGGCCATGGCTCCAGTGACCAGCCCACTAGTATTTATCATTACAAAAAAGTTTAAAGCCGTTACAAGAACAACGTCGTGTGAAATAAAATCCATTCATAAGTCTATGAAATTCCAAAGCATCGTTCATAAGTTGACCCTGATGAAATTCACAAGATCATTTGGTTGAGTGATAGAATTCAGGGCAAACCCCTCCTCAGAAACAAATAGTTTCACAATACCTGACGCGCATCATAGCCACAAAAAATATATGAATTAGAATTTCTTCCACAAAACCTGGCAATTCCAGGGATGATCAGGAAATAGGCACCACATAAAGAATGTTCTATCCGTCGTCATAAGAATTGTACAGTATCACATAATGCCTGGTACAGACATACAACGTACAACGTTGTACTCCTTTAGTCTAGTACTTGTTTTTTGGTACTGGATTGAAGTATTTAACAGTTCGTACAACGGTCAGCGTTGGTTGTCTGTCATAAGTATAATGCAACGTCATAAGTTTGTTCAATGTAACATAAATTTGGATTTTTCCATCGAATTATTCCTGCTATAAACATATAACCTGACAAAAATGTCTCCATACTTATTCTAACGATAATTAACTTAACAACCATTTATGTATCACATTTTTTGATTCACAAACGATTTGATTCACAACTCGAATCTGAAGCATCGGATGACAAAATCAAAGTTTAAAAGTATATCAGCTGAAACCCTCAGAGTCCACTCGCCTTAACCCGTTTCCTTAATAATCACAGGTATGCATGTAGTTATCATGCACCCTCCTTGTCATGGCTTGATAAAGAAACCACCCGTCGAACCGACACGGTATCCTGAATCATTTGCCATGTGAACAATTAAAAGCACCTCTCAACCCTTAACTCAAAACGACGCCTTTCATTCTGCATTCTAAAATTTGAAACAAGCACCCTTTGCATCATCACTGCTCATCGTATTTCTCTTGCTTTGGATATTTGAGTAACCTATTACATACAACCACTAAATCGATTGTCATTCGGAAGCTACACGCTCAAAACGTCCTCTCCCTCTCTCACACGGAAAAGCCACTCAACCCTCCCAAAAAGTGGATCCACTTCCCACGAAAATCGAGCAACTCTTCCGTGTGAAAAAAAGGGACAGTAATACGACAGAAAGAGAGGGCGTCTCGAGCGTGTACTTATCTTGACGTTTTGTATCCGGGAGTATGACAATGAGAATTAAATTTATGATTATGATCTGAAAATCTTATAAGAAAACACAGTTAAAAATGAGCAAGCGTTACGAATGTACTCAGGAGCTTTGGAAATATTTCAAGTTAGAAATATTTTATGACACGGTTAGCATGGTGATGCTTCAATGGTATAGAGTATAACTTTTCGATACATTGGTTTTCATTTGATAGGAACATTCTATAGGAACACAAGCAAAATTAGAGCAAGTTAATTAAAATGGTACTCATCTGCAACAAATTCAAAGCAATGATTTTTCCTTTAATAGGTAGAAAAGCTCACTCGGCCTTTCTCCCGTTCTTCTCCATCTGGCGTTACGATCAGCTATGCTTCACGGTACTCCGTCATACGCCATTTTCACAGCAGTAAATTCAACATTTTTATCTTCAGTTTTTTAAGTTATGCTCGAAATGGAACTAGTTATTTTCTCAATTTTTTAAATTTTCACAGTCACATCACTATTGTAAACCACAATTTAACACTTTTTAAGAGCAATAACACTTAAAATTTTCTGAATAATTGTAGAGCAATTTCACTTCCTTCTTCTGCTGGGCAAGGTTGCCAAGCTCTCGGTAACACTGATCAAGCTCCTTATTCACAAACTCGCCGCCTGCTATAATCATCGATGAGCGTCATAAAATACTTTTTATCACCTATCGGTCCACACAGGTCCATGTGAATCAACTGCAACGGCTGTGTAGTCTTCCGCTCTGCCTGCTGCGGGTACGGCAGACGAGTCATTCCATACATTCCTCACAAACAATCTTTGCACCACAGTTCCTCAGCTTCTTCCTGTCGCCAGGTCTTCGTTCTGCACCCTCTCAAACACCGCAGGGTCCCGGTGTACGAATCTTCGGTGCCACGTATGTTGGCAGTTTACAGTATGATTCTGTTCAGCTGCTACCGTTACACATTTCATTTCACTCAGAACGTACAGTCCTCCACGTCGTTCTCTTAAAGCCACAACTTTCTCCGATCGATCTTGAATTTTGAATTCTTTCTTCGTGAAAAGCACACTGAATCCATTGTCAGCCATTTTGCTCACCAAGATTAATCCTCTTTCAAGATTTGGCACGAAAAGAACTTTCTCCAGCTTTGTATCTATGGGGTTCCCAGGTCCGGTAACGCCCTTCACGATTCCATTTCCGACACCACCAGACTTCGAGCAATTTCCGTTCGCCATCATCACAGAAACACACGGCGAGCTTTTATTTTAAATGGGATGTTTTTGAAACAGTTGGATTTAACGCTACCCATAAAATCCTGTGCAACACTTGCGCCATCTTTCTTACACACTATCATTTACTCTTTCTTCAAATCCTTGTAAATTTTCGAACGCACCCACAGATCGCCTGTCACCCCATGTACTTCTTGACAAATTTGTCGAATTTCTATTTTCAGATCTTCTCCGGAACATCCAGGTGGGACTTGGCGATTAAAAACTCCAGGCCGGGGATCTGCTTGGCGTTTGCTGTAATTTACATCTCATCTTCCATTACGATGCATTTCGGCTGCACCAAACATTCGCGGTACAGCTTCCTGGCGCGGAATTTGGCCACCGTGATTTTTTATCGGTCCGGTTGCACAATAAATTTATTGTCACAATAAAATTATTGTAATTGTAATTTCTCAGGCCAGCGTGGTCTGCCAGGGTGGGGATCATCTGTGTTTGGGCTAGGTGAGAACCTTCCAGTCTTTCCCGTTGATATACCCTAGACTATGGTCTAGGGCATATCAACGCACACCAGATCTTCTCCAAGCAGGCACCGGTTATTAACTAACCAGTCCCAATTTGTACGACACATTATTCCTAACTGGGATAATTCCTTAAATCAAACCAAAAAACTACTTTGAAGCACTTATGTGTTTTTCACATCTGGTGTAGCCGTCATTCAATAATGAAAACATTAGATATAGAATAAGTTATTTCTATACAGAGTTTGTTCCACTGGTTTGTGTTTAGATGAACCATTTAAAAAATATACAACCGTAAACTCATACATTTCCATTAAAAATTTCACCAAGAACAACAATTGTACTACGTTATGCATACTTATATTTGGCCATAGTTGGGATGTTAAAAATGTTCCCAACATTGGGTCTAAGGTTTTCTTGATTTGATCTTGATTTTTATTACATACCTACATGAGAATATTTACTTTATAACGTGTGACTATTTCCTGTACATCTAGACTGTAGAACTCGGTTTATCGAATCAATTAAGCCAAATTAGGATCATTCGAAAATTGGTTGGATAATCTGTTCAGCTTAACCAGTGAATTCATGGTGTTTAAAAAGTTAGGCAAATCGAAATTTATGCGGAAGTGAACAAGTGAAAATTGATTAATAATGTCTCAATTGCATTGGAATTAATCGGTCAACCTCGCAGTAACATGATTGTGCTGGTTATCGCAGGATTAATGACATATTTGGTACAACAAAAGTCGAATAAAAGTCAATTAAGATACCTGTACACAGCTTTTGCACTATTTTTCTTTAGCTCATAATTGGATCAGTTTAATCTGTGATGTACAGTACAGCTAAAATTCAATTCAATATCAGGTCTTATTCGCTAGGCTAAATAAACGATCTTTCAACGGATTTATAAACTGTTATTCGTCTCTTTGTTGGACTGTGTAAATTTATTTACATAGAAATACTAAGATAGCTAAGCATGTTATTCAAACTAAATTAAACACTTGATTTAATGCTAATGTTCAATTGAAAAAAAACGCAGCATATGTTCAGCCAGATTTTTTGTTCAGCTACGAAAATCGTTATTCAGTTTCAATAATGCCTGTATTCGTATTTACTGCTTTCGTTTGTTTGTTTGGTAGGCCGAATGAAGGAGCTAGGCTGACATTACATCCCGTTACCCTACCTAATGGGAATGTTTAAACTAGGAGTACAGTATGAATGGTCGTTTCTAGCACTGTACCACTTGTTGCTAAAATGGTGACGAACTAGCCCAGGCGGTTAAAAGTCACCCTAATAAAGACAACAACAAAAAACTTGTTGCTAAGCAACCTATAAGGACAAACATCGGCGCTGCTTGTCATGACAAAAACTAGATAAATTTTAAATACGGTCAGTTTTATATTGCATCAGTTAAGGAAGGCAGTTAGAGATTAAAAGTTAATTTCGGTCAAATATGGCTGACCTAAAGCCAAAATCTCCACGAAAACGTCGAACTCGTGCTCGCCACCGGAAACGACAATCACAGTCGAAAACAACAAAACAACTCCAACCCAATATTGCACCCACACATGAGAAAACAGCCGAACCTCTGCCGATTGCTCGTAAATCAAAACCACAACTCAATCCGGATTATATTCGAGAAGAGCAGGAAATCAGATCATCTCTGGAGCGATTCAAAATCGACGATCAAGTAAAGCGATTGGATAGCCACGAACGTGAAGTTCTTTTTTTCATAGATTCCCTACCAGATATCTTCTACGATGCACACGAGCAACCGGTAGAAGATACGCAACCCGAGTCCGTTACACATGAGAAGTCACCCTCGATTCAAACCATTTCCAATACTCAGGATTCGCCAACACATCTGGCATCGTCATTCGTGCAACCTGAAGAGGACAAGGTGATTGAACAGTGCACATTAAAAAGAATTATCTTTGACGATGAACATATGCTCTTCATTCCATCGAAAATGCTTTCGAACACCAGAGCAGTTCTCGAGGAAGTCACTGTCCACTCGGATGCGGGAAGTACAAGTATAGTTAGCATACCCGTGAAACCTGCTCTAGACAAAGCCAACAAATCCCGTATGATGAATAGACTGATCGAAGAAGAGCAAGAGGAATGGTTTGATGCTAGTGGTGATTTGGTCAATCTGCAGAATTTTATAACAGACAAAAGGATGAAAGGAGTTTGTGAGAAAAAGTTCGTTCCATACTTTGTGGAACCGATTCCGATGTCCAAGACATCAGAACAGCTGCCCATGGAACGAACGGTGAAGATTTTGATTGGAAAATTGCGCTTCGAAAACCATCCTTCGTTTGACGAAGTTGTACGAATGAGACTTAAGCTGGAACAGTGCTACCGACAGTACTTTATGAATAGGAAATTGAAAGTTATTCCCGTATTGCAGCAAAAGTTGGACGATTTGCGGGAAGTAAACACGCAGACAGAACAGGAAAATATGAGCTTCAAAATGCAACGGCGGGAGCTAAGAAAATTGATCTACAAAGAAGCGAAAGCCGACCGGCTGCTGGAAAAGCAGATAGTGGAGATTTGGAAGGATCTAAAGGTTAGTTTAATTGATTAAACAAACACAACGTAAAACTTCTTTAGTCTCCGGAATGGTTTACGATTAAAGGTCGCAAAAATTCAATAATGGCCAATCCGAATCGTTACTTCCAAATTTCGAAGGCACAAACCTAAGAAACCAAAAAGATATCAAATGCCGAATCGATAAGATCATTGTGTGCTGCTGTGCAGCAAGATTCAGATTTGAGTTTAAAATGTAAAACGTTGCAATTTTTTTAGATTTAGATTTGTGCTTTTGAAGATTCGAAGTGACGATGCAAATAAGATAGCTCGTGCACTCTTTTCACATTCTTTTTTCAATTTTTCCCACCACTAAAACAAGCGCAATATTTTCTCAGTTATGCAGTTGAACCGCTAAAGGGCGAACACGAAATTATTGCGACACCGAAAATGTCATGCCAATTTTCTTATGATGTTTAGAGTCAAACCAAAATTTTAGGGTAGTTTATTTACTTCAGATAGATAGATATTTACTTCAAAAATCAAAAGAAAAGTTAATCGATGGAGCCTTGAGTGTAAAATTGAACGCATTTTCGCTTGATGCCCTCCATCAAAGTCTTTACTGTGTCATCCGGTACCAGCTTCTCAGTTTTTTTTTTTTCATTTTCTTAACATGTCCTTCTCGTCTTTGACTGTCTTCTTGCTCTTCCGAAGTTCCCGCTTCATCATTGCCCAGTACTGCTCCACCGGGCGCAGCTCCGGACAGTTTGGCGGATTCATGTCCTTTGGAACAAAATGGACAGAATTTGCCTCATACCACTCCAGGACACTTTTAGAATAGTGGCATGATGCCAAATCTGGCCAAAATAGCGGAGCTTCGTCGTGCTGCTGCAAGAACGGCAAAAGGCGCTTCTCGAGGCACTCAGATTTGTAGATCTCGCCATTTACTGTGCCCTTTGTCACGAAAGGCTCACTCCTCAGTTCGCAAGAGCAGATGGCCTGCCAAATGAGATATTTGGAGGCGAACTTCGACATTTTCTTCTTCTTAAATTTGTCGTCCACATAGAACTTGCTCTTGCCGGTGAAAAACTCCAACCCCGGAATTTGCTTAAAATCGGCTTTTATATACGTTTCGTCGTCCATCACAGAGCAGCCATATTTTGTCAGCATCTTCTCGTAGAGCTTCCGTGCCCGAGTTTTAGCCGTCGATTGTTGCCGCTCATCGCGGTTTGGGAAGTTCTGTACCTTGTATGTAGTTCAGCTCTCTTCTTTGCATTCTGGACGTAGCTCTGCGACATGCCGATCTTTTTAGCCAAACCACGGCTTGAGACGTTGGGATTTGCTTTAATCATCCGCTTCACCTTTCCCTCCGTCTTTTTGTTCTCTGGTCCCGGTTCTCTTCCAGCTCTTTTGCCGTGGTCCAACGTCAACCGCTCCTGGAACCGCTTCAACACTCTGGAGACGGTTGAATGGTGAATGTTCAACATTTTTCCCAACTGCCGGTGCGACAGGTCAGGAAATTCCAGGTGTTTGGAAAGAATTTGTTCTCTCGACTCGCGTTGGTTCACCTCCATTTTCGTTGAATCGAAAAACACGACTTCGAGTTTGACAGTATGTAAACAATACACATCAATGAAAAAGTGTGCAAAATTTGGTTGATTTTTACCCAATCGTAAAAAAGTTATGCCCTGTTGAATGTGTCGCAATAATTTCGTGTTCGCCCTTTAGTTCAGAATATGCTTCAAGCCATTCTCTTCTAAATTCCGTCGCATATACGCTTCTTATAAAAATACCTGAAGTTCCTTCAAAAAGGGAGTGATGAAATTATTTGTCATATGGGTACTTACCTCACGGGCCAGGCTAAAACCTATGTGTTCTCTAAGAGGTTGAATCCATTCAATACAGTACATGGCCGCGCTTTGCCAGCCTCGCAGTCAGGTTGTCTTGCACATGATCGGTCGTTTTCGAGAACAATTTTCACAGAGCTGTGGTCTGACGTTTTAACAAGTCTACAGTTGTCAGATTTTTGCGGTGTGAACGACGGGAGATTCGACTAACTGGTAAAAAGGCTATTTTGCAAATTTTTCGCGATTTTTATAGCATACTAGCTGAACCCGGTGCGAGCCTTGCTACGCTTGCAACTAACATAATGAAAATTTTATGGAACTGGTGCTTTCAATTTTTTTTAAATAGGAATAAGTTTTGTGAAAATATTTTCCTTTGCTAATGTGCATAAATTCTGCAGAATAAAACGTAGATATGTGTTTTAATTGAACCCTCTGGACGTTCTACCATGGGTTCTATCATGGTTTTTATTTCTGTGTAGAAGAATTTCAAAGACAAAACATTAATCTTCAAACTATGCTGTACAGTTTGAACATAATTTTCTCTTGCATAATCTGAGATTAACTTCTTGTGCATAATGTAACACTGAGAGCATCACCCATTCTTGACACCCCCCCCCCCCCCCTCCACCCTTCCAGACGGCGAAGGAGCTTTGAACCAGTTCTGATGCATGGTCAGTATCGGAGTTATTGTTTGTTTTGTTACAATGAATCCGGTTTTGACTGATAAAGGGGCGCGCCTTTGAAGAGTGTTATCGCTCACAAAGGGTTTAAACATCTTTCAATTAAACCTGATTCATTGCCAACAAACAAACAATAACAACTCTGTCCCGAACAGAGGAAAAAAAAGTTTCGAACCATCATAAGAACCTTCTCCGGCCGCAAAAACCCCAACATATACATTTTAATAACGGTAGGGATAGTTCTCATGTTTGGTTGACATTTCTGTCTTATTTGTATTAAGCCAACCCCTTCCAGAAGAGAGAGGGGTCTCTTACCACCGTAGAAACATTTCTTCCCTCAAAAAACCCCCACATGCCTTATTTGGTTCAATTTGCTTGATTAGTTCTCGAATTATGCAGAAACTTGTGTTTCAATTGTATGGGAGAGACCCTCCACACCCCCAATTTTCATAGCAGTAGGGATAGTTCGCACGTTTGGATGAAATTTGTGTTTTATTTGTACGGGAGCCTCCCTTTTCAGAGTGAGGAGTCTCGAAACACCATAGAAACATTTCTTACCTTCAAAACCTCGCGCATGCCAAATTTGATTTCATTTGCTTGATTAGTTCTTGAGTTATGCAGAAATTTGTTTTTCATTTGCATGGGCACTCCCCTTTCTAAAGGTGGGAGGGGGTTTGAACTATCATTAGATCCTTTCCCGGACTTAAAAACCAACAACAATTAACAATTTTGCATAGCAGTAGGGATAATTCTCATGTTTGGTTGAAATTTGTGATTAATTTGTATGAGAGCTCTATTTTTCAAAGGGAGGAGGGGCCTCAAACCACCATAAAAACATTTTTTGCTAACAAAAACTCTCTCATACCAAATTTGATTTAATTTGCTTGATTAGTTCTTGAGCTATGCAGAAATTTGTTTTTCATTTGGATGAGAGCCCCCCTTTCTAGAGGCGGAAGGTACATTTAACTATCAAAGAACCTTCCCCGGCCCTAAAAACCGCTCCATGCAAAATTCTACGCCAATCGGTTCAATTGTTTTTGATTCTATAAGGTTCAGACAGACAGAAATTCATTTTTATATATAGGGTAGGGAACGGCTTAAGCACCCCAAGACCCTATTCCAGGCACGGGGTAAACGTTAACCTACAACGCTCATTTTTTGCAGTATGGTGCTCCATGTAGTGAAGCACCATACTGCAAAAATGAGCGTTGTAGGTTAACGTTTACCCCGTGCTTGGAATAGGGCCTTGGGGTGCTTAAGCCGTTCCTTACCGTATAGATAGATTTGCGCAGTTCAATTCTGAATGTAATGGAAAACATAATAAAAACCCTAGAGGGTTTGAGCTGTTTAGTGGAATACTTGTAACTATAAATTAGAAGAAAAATTAGTAATCTCCATTTAATTCCAACTACCTTTGCTTATCTTCGACAGATACGCGTATTTTGTCTACAATGTGCAGACTTCTTCAGTGTCTCGTACTAATAACTCGAGTCGAGTTATTAGTACGAGACACTGAAGAAGTCCGCACATTGTAGACGAAATACGCGTATCTGTCGAAGATAAGCAAAGGTAGTTGGAATTAAATGGAGATTACTAATTTTTCTTCTAATTTATAGTTATAATAAAAACGACAATTTTTGGTTTATGAAAATTTAATTGAATTTGTTGCATTTTGTTAAAAATAAAGACTGGCCACACATAGTGCGTAAATCATATCGATAAGTTATTTGAAGAACAAATCAGGTAACTTAAGTTAGGAACAAATCTACCATACAATTGATGTCCTTCTCGATCTTTAAAACAGGATAAAAAATCAGACCAAGGCTACCAAATGACAATCACCAGCGAGGAACTCGATCAGCAGGAGGATGACGCACATTTGAGGGACCGCTACGCGCTGGAACTGGAGGAAACCCTCGAAGAAGAGCAGGAATTGTACATAAAGGAAAAGCACGACTATAAATCCTATCTTCGTAAGCTAGAACAAAACATCGACGAGGTCGAAGTAGTAGCCGTCCAAAAACCCAAAAAACCGGACATGGCGCGAATGAAGCAGGAGTTTAAAAAATCATATAACGAGTCCTTCCGGACGGCGGGAGAACCGCTCGTCAACTTGGTACTACAGAAAGATCCCAGCAGTAGTTTTGAGAGCAATCTAAAGAAAGATTTGCGCTACAAAATTAAATTCTTCATCGATGAGAAGCACGTGGCGTCTACAAAGTCCAGGCAATTTCAGAACGATTTTATAGTTGATTTTAATACTTCGTTTTCTATTAAACTAACTACGAAGATTCCGGACACCATGAAGATAGAGCTGTTCGAGAAGGGTAGGTTAAAGATAAAACTAAAACTAGCGGAAATTTTCATTCCGTTACCCGACTCCGGTGAGCTGTTTGACGATAGAGATTATGTTCAATATGAATTTTCTTCGGGAAAACATTTTAGAGCGAGCGAGTTCAGGAATGGTAAAGTTGATCTAAAAGTAGGATGGTTAGAACAAGAAGGATCAAACTTTCCGTATCCTTCCAAGAAACGAAATATACCGAGGCGGATTCAACTATCTAACGATTTCATAAAAAAATGGTTCGAACAAGCCCTAGTCCCAAACGACTCAGATGCGGAGAGTATTATGAAAGCACTGAAGAACGGGAAACACGAACAGGATTCAGATGACGAAAAATTTGATCCTCAAAAAAACGATGAACCTTTCGTTTTCAACGAAGATTTGCTAGCATTTTGTTCAGAGGAAGAAATCAACGAGAATGAGCGTATGAATATGTTAAGTCACAGATTCTACAGCAATTTAAAGTATAAGAATATAAAGTTCATACCACAGTTGGACCGCGAGGTGGAGGTCCCAGATGAGACTAAAATAATCGATGAAACTCTCGGAACAGATCCGATTGATTTGCAACGACATCGAGGGAAGAAGTATCTCAAAAAGGTTTACGATACCATCACCAACCACTGTAGTGTAATAAATCAGGACAAGATCGATGATAACTTACTGATTGGAGACCAAATTCCTACATTTGGGTCGTTGAGTTTAGCGTTCTTCGAAATTTTCGGTCCCAGAAGGCCATTGAAACCTTCGCGGCGATCTCCAATGAGTAGAGCTTCAATAAGAGTATCCGATGTGAATCAGTTCAAAGTAGTGGTGACGGTCGTGAGAGCTTTTGGCATCCCCAACAGGTCCGATGACCACCAGCTTTCGTCGGCGGGGAGACGAAACAGCAACATGTCTTCGACGAGATTTTGTAAGCCTCGCTATGGTGATTTTGGAAGTTGGTTAATTAATGTTTATTTTCAGCTATGCGTGCTTCGACCGTTCGTCCATACATTACAATTTCAATCAAAGATAAGGTGCTTCGAACGTCCACAGCCGACGGAACCAATCCCACCTGGAATGAGCAGTTGGCCGTTCCACTGGATGCTGACAGTGATCAAATAAGGAGGTGTCTGAATATTGATCTGTACGACGAATTTATGCAGGACTTGCTGGAAGATGATCGGGCAAGATCTAGCGAAATTTATCAGAGAATTTCCAGTAGATGGCTTGGACAGTTGCGGATACCGATAAGTATCATCTATCTGAATCAAAGGGTAGGTTAATGAATTATTTGCAACTACATACTATAACTTTTTTTTATAAGATTGAAGGCACCTTTGAGATCAAAACGCCTCCCATCTTATTTGGATATACACGAAGCAACAAAGATACACCAGAGTATAACTCGATGTTAATCGGCACCAGCCTTCCAGACATACGAGAACTGACGCACATTTCGCTTTTCATTAACCTGGAGCCGAACGTTGAGATTCCAAAGTTTGATACCAATGAGTTGGAATGTATAGAACTAGAGCAAACCAAAATGCGAATCGGGCTATGGTTTGAGGAATATCGTAATGAATTCCCTAAAAGAGCCAAACTTCCGTTAGTAACTCTCCTCAGTGGTAAGCGAGTATGCGTTACCAGACTACTTGGGCCTGTCAATATTCCATTTGTGATTGACGAAAACGTCGAACGGATGATAAGACGATATGTGTCGTTGATTCCGGTCTACTACAATACAGATGCCTGTTCCCAGTTAGAAGGCGTTTGGCTCACAAACAGAGTAAGTGTTTTCATTATTTTACTTACAGGTTCACAGTTTTGAAAACAACCATCTGTTGCTTCAGTTTATCCCAGCCACAAATAAAAACGAAAGTTTACATTTCTAGGAAATCATAAATATGATGTGTGCATCTCCAAAGGATTTAGGAGTTTTGCTAGTATGTTTCTATATGATACTCGAATATGACGTTTACTTGATTCTCGGACACAGCCTTCTCACCGGGGATAGTACGTTTGGCTTGGTGCGCGAAGGTAGCGATTACTTTATCGTTGATCCAATCAGCGGAAAGAGGTACAACAGTTCCGACACGTATTCTCCCCTGACTAGGATTTACTACATCGTGAATCAAGACAACGTGTGGGGAAACATTCAAAAGGAGAATAGAGTTTTCCTTACACAGTTAGATGTCAGTAAATCGGCTTACTGGAGACCACTGTTCAATCGCTCGCATGAAGCACCAATGGGATGTATCCACGATGATCATTTCCTGTACAACAATTCCTTCAGTGTTCGAGATCTGCAGATAACCATCGAACGAAAGATCAAGAAAAAAATTGCCATATGGAGGACTCACCGTAAAACTATATGGAATCGGTAACGCACCAATAAATATGTTTTCACACCAAAATAATACAACGCATCTGTTATTCGCAGGTACATCAGCGATCAATTGAAATATGCACTCTCCGCTTTAGAGATGGATGTTTGCATGGAAACAAATTCGGACCGGAACATCGAAGTCTTCGATCATCTGTTTACATCCTACAGAATTAACGGCTTTCCCATCAACCTGCCGTATACCAATTTGTCGACCATTATAGCTCAGGTGAAAAGCACCGGAATCCACCTGAGCTCTGAAAACAAAGTGGAATTCGCTCTGGGGGTTTATGTTAAGGATTACCCAAGTAACATCTACTCAGTATGGATTTTCCTGGTATCTTTAGTACCCAAAATGTAACGCAAGGTTTCTGTCATCCCAATAAAATATAGCATGTGATGTTTTCAACGATGATCTTCCTTATTGACAACTATCCCTTCAACTCACCGCACGCCACAATAGTCACTTTCTGATTGATCTTACCGCTCTTCGATCCACATCGTTCCATCTTTCGGACAACGTCCGCTCCGCTGATAACATTTCCAAAAACAACGTGCTTTCCGTCGAGCCATTCCGTCCTAGAAAATGTGGTCATTGAACAACAATCTATAGGCATGTTCCTGAAGCCACCAAACTTACTTTTCTGTACAGATGAAGAATTGCGAACCATTCGTGTTTGGTCCAGAGTTTGCCATCGAAAGAACACCGAAACCAGTGTGTTTCAACGTAAAATTTTCGTCAGCAAACTTCTTTCCATAGATCGATTTACCGCCGGTTCCATTGTTAGCGGTAAAATCGCCTCCTTGGCACATCTGTAAAAACAAATATATGATAATGGTCTATCTATGAAAACAAATACATATATGATAATCGTTCAGATTGCAGCATCTCTTCCCTACTTACAAACTCAGGAATTATTCGATGAAAAGTCGATCCTTTGAAACCGAACCCTTGCTCCCCTGTACACAGTGCCCGAAAATTCTCCGCAGTCTTTGGCACAATATCCGCCCTCAGCGACATAATAATCCTACCGACATCATTGCTCCCTACACGGATATCGAAGTACACTTGTGGGTTACGTTTCTTCTCTTCAGGAGCTTTCGGCTCTTTGGGTTGTATATCTCCACTTTCTCCACCTGCATCCTCGTTTTTCAGAGTAGCACCTGCGTGCTGTTGCAGCCAGGTATCCTCCGCCCAAACCGGCTTGTTGCTGCCTTCTTTGATACGCTGTGGTTTTGCTATGTTTACCCGTACGGTTCTTCCACAAAGTTCCGAATCGTTCATGTTGTCCACGGCAGCGGCGGCATCCTCGGCGCTCTCAAACTCAATGAAAGCGAACCCACGGTGCTTCTGTGATTCGTAATCTACCGGCATCTGAATGTCTACCAAGTCTCCGAACGGAATAAACGCATCGTTTATAAGTTTTTCCGTTACCTCATCCGAAAGACCTCCAACGTACACAGTTCGTTTGTCGTTGGACATTTTGTTGATGCACTATCGGCTTATTTATTAAAACAGGAGGATCCGTTTTTTTTAAACCAAAATCTCTCATGTGCACACGAAATACGTTTATAAACAAACCACGCAAAGGCGCAGAGTTGCCAATCTCTTTGGTCGAACATCATTTCAAGAGATATTTGTCATTAGGTCGAAAGTAACAATAATTTGAAAATAAACAAAATATATAAGAGTTGGTGTTAATTTTGTTTTGCTTGTAAAATTTAGTTTATTCATCTGATATTGAAATTTAATCAAACTTCGTTGGCCAATAGGGTATTTTAGGGGTATGTGGATTATAACATTGTGCGATAATAAACATAATAATATACCGGCATTACATATTTTTTTAAATTTTGACAAGCGAAACTATTGAAAGAAACATTTTAAAAATATTATGAAAAAATAATGATTGCAAGACAACACCATCCTATTTCACCATGAAACACGCTACAAAAAACAGACTACCTAAACCAACGAACCAACCATTGATTTCTAGCATACAAAAGTTGACGCATATGTCATAATGGGAACCCCCGTTACTGAAAATTAAGAGCTGTCACTCTGCATAAATGTCACTTTGTGAAACTGCATGCCGGTTTGAAAAAAAAAATGAAGAGATTTTTCTTGTTCTTGCAGCCGAGAAAAAATAGTTGAGATTCATAAAAAATATTGTTGTGCTAGGAAGAACGCCCATCATCGATACAGATGGAAAAAACCATGTTTTTTTTAATTAAGACCCCCTGCATGCATTGCATTAACTTGTCCCAGTAAAATTCAAATGAGTTCTTTAATACGTTTTATGTGAAAAGGTGCATGGATTTTTTTTTCATGAAAAGGTTAGTATATGATTTTTTGTATCTTTTCATGTAATACATCGACATTCCAGGTGGTCTGAGATTGGGAAAGCAGCAACAAAGCCTCATCACTGGTCACCCTCTCTAACTCTTCAGTTGAAAATCCGCAACCTTCAAAAGATAAGTGCGAACAGGAAAACATTATTTGGCACAGAATAAATATAAAGACATTTTATAGAACTTACCTTGCCAGCACTTCAGGAATTCAAGAGGGAGATTCAAATCACCGAGAATAGTTTTCTCAACCTCTTTATTCCCCGATTAGCAGTTTTGTTTTCTTCTAGAATGACAATGCAGCTGATTGTTTTTCGCACACGGTTATCTATTTCGTTCTGGCAAGAGATTCTTCATCGAGCCGCACCAAAGGCATTTTCGATTGTCCTGCGTGCCCTGCTCAGCCTATAGTTGAAATTTTCCTGTATAGCTTCGAGGTTCCTCCCTGGATATGGTCGCATTAAATTTTGTTTCAGTGGAAACGCTGCATCTCCGACAATAAAATACGAAATTATTCCCACATTGGGTACATCATCTGGGTCAGGCCAGTTAAGTTCTCCATGCAGTAAGCGATGTCCAAAGGCGCTGTTGGCAAATACACTACCGTCGGCATTGCGCACCGTAGGGCCCCTGCATCTACGCCAATAAAATTGTAATGTGCATCACCTATCGCCATCAGCACTGTGGAATACTGCTATTTAGGAAGCCGGTAGAAACATAGATTCTGAATTCGGTGGGCACGTTATGGTTGCATATTTTCCGTCAACGGTTGCACACCAATGTGTGCAAATCTCCACCGAGGTCTCAAATTCCGTGCTATATTCGCACCATTTTTGCTGGCTCACTTCTGGCAGATGTTCTTCTTTCCAGTTCATCCCACAATACTTTAGTAACTTCTTTGCGTTATTTTCCTGACTGTTGTTACACCAAGTCGAAAAAGACGAGAACAGCCAAAGATGCTGGATCCATCAGACGAGTACCTCGTAATAGAATAACACGTACATTTATATTAATTTCAAATGTTCGAGGCTAAGTTTATCGAATTACATCAAAGTTAAAAACAGTCGACACTCTCCGCGAAATTGGTGAACGGATTGATTTTTTTCAGTCGGTGTCTGATTTTTTCAAGAAGTGTATCAAAGATGTCCGGTGACATCCTGGTGCAACGAAAAAAAGTATGCTGGGTCTTTTTTCCTCATCAAGGGAACGCCCATTAATTACGTCACGCAAACATTGTCTTTTTATACCCCCCCTCCCCCCTTGTCACGTAAATTTCGCCAGGGTGTCGATTGTTTTTAACTTTGATGTAAATCGATGAACTTTTCCAAGAACTTTCTAAATTAATCTATATGAAGTTCTTATTCTATTACAGGTATTTATCTGATGGATCTAGCATCTTTTACTGTTCTCATATTTTTCGACTGGGTGACAACAGTCAATTTCAGGATCGGTGTTCTTTTTCAAATCTGTATGGTAGATTCCTCCACTTTTTTTCACAATTTTCTCTAAAAATCCATACACATATTATTCAGAGAATAGAAAAATAGAAATAAATATACGCTGCATTTTCACTTGTCGCCACGCTGCATCCTTTTTAATATTGTGTCGGAACTGTTTTTCCAATATCGCAAAAATAAGAGGGAGATTTAATGCTATTTATCAATTTATCGTTGAAATTCTGCGAGCTTACAATCTGCTCATCGGCAGTTGGCTCTATTTTCGCAACTTCAAATGGTTTCCGCTGTTTTTGATATTTTTCAAACCCAAACGCGGTTTAGTACTATTAGTACAAAGCCGCTTTTCCCGCGCCGTGATCACTGCTCTGAAAAAAATTCCATCGTTATACCGACAATTATATCATGGTCAGGATGACTATTGCATATAATGGTTACAATAACCATGAAAATGGTGGAATTCACCACGTTCATGGCATTTTTGACTATGGTCATGGTAACAAGGACTATTCCGTCATTATGGCAAATGTTGGATCAACTATTTTTAATGGTCGTTTTGACCATGATCATGGTCGGTTTAGAATCACTATACTGCAATAGTCATCCTAACCCCCAATAATGGTAAAATTGACAATCAAATTCGTCTCTGTGTGTGTGCTATCTCATTGATTTGCATGCAGCCAAAATTTGATTTCCATATTGCGTTCAGGCCTTTACTTCGAAGTCATAACAAAATGTTTACCGTGTAGGTACAAGTATGAATGCAGTTTCGCCTTAATGGAATGTTCACACAGAAAATGTCAAATTGTCAAACATCACGATTCCTCGTTTGTTGCGGTTTTTAGTCCAACACGTTTTTGTGTTTTGCTATTTCGTGTATATATTCTAGTTTTCATCTACATTATTGTGTTGTTTTATTGCCTTTAATAGCTCTACAATGTCGAGCTCAGACAGTGAAAACGGGAATTTAACCGATTTAGAGGAAGAAAACCTAGTTAACGCTGACTCAGATACGAATGAATCCCAACAAAGTGCTGATGGTCCCGGCAGCAATGTAGACGACAAGGAAGACGATAATGAAGGAGCGGCTGAGAAAGATGAGAATCCCGTAACATGGGAGGATTTGGTATGACGCTGTTTATTCTTCTTTAGTTCAACACTGTTTTGACGATTGACAATTCCAGGGTCTTATAGATACGCTTTGCGAAAGTTGTCGAGTGCTGAAATGGAAAATCCCGTCGAAGATCCAGCGTGAAGCGATTCCGTTGGCTTTGCAAGGCAAGGACGTTATTGGTTTGGCAGAAACTGGTTCCGGTAAAACGGGTGCATTCGCGCTACCAATTCTGCAGGCTTTGTTGGACAACCCTCAACGTTACTTTGCACTCGTTTTGACACCAACACGTGAATTGGCCTATCAAATTTCAGAGCAGTTCGAGGCTCTGGGTGTTTCTATTGGTGTTAAATGCTGTGTTATTGTGGGCGGAATGGATATGGTTTCTCAAGCACTGCAGTTAGCGAGAAAACCGCACATCATTATTGCCACTCCTGGACGTTTGGTGGATCATTTGGAAAATACGAGAGGATTCAATTTGAAGGCAATCAAATATTTGGTCATGGATGAAGCGGATCGAATTTTAAATCTGGACTTCGAAGTTGAATTGAGTAAAATTCTGAGGGTGATTCCACGAGAAAGAAGAACGTTTTTGTTCAGTGCTACGATGACTAAGAAAGTTAAAAAACTTGAAAGAGCATCTCTCAAAGATCCAGTAAAGGTAGAGGTTTCCAGCAAGTATCAAACTGTAGAAAAGCTTCTGCAGTACTACATATTCATACCAGCAAAGTACAAAGACGTCTACTTGGTGCATATTTTGAATGAGTTGGCGGGCAATAGCTTCATGATATTTTGTAGCACTTGCAATAACACAGTTCGGACGGCTTTGATGTTGCGTGCTCTTGGACTAGCGGCAGTTCCGTTGCATGGGCAAATGTCTCAAAATAAGCGTCTTGCAGCATTGAACAAATTTAAAGGAAAAACTCGTCAGATTCTGATATCGACCGATGTCGCATCTCGCGGTCTGGATATTCCACATGTTGATGTAGTTTTGAATTTCGATATTCCAACCCATAGCAAGGATTACATCCATCGTGTGGGAAGAACGGCACGAGCAGGACGAGCTGGTAAGGCGGTTACCTTTGTCACCCAGTATGACGTGGAGTTGTACCAACGGATCGAGCATTTGCTTGGCAAAAAGCTGCCACAGTTCAAATACGAAGAGGACGAAGTGATGGCACTACAGGAGCGTGTTGGCGAAGCGCAACGAACGGCGCGGTTGGAAATAAAGGACATCGACGATAGAAAGGGCGCCAAGGGCAAGAAAAGGGGCAAGGTTGCGGATTCGGACGATGACGACACCGAACAGTTCAATGGTGCGAGAAAACGCATCAAGAAGGGTGGCAAGGGAAAGTTTAGGAAGTGATTGAAATCAGTTATGATTGCTTAATAAACTAATAAACTTGTAAATTATAATTACACGCGTTATTTTTACTTAGATAAAATCATGACAGCCAAAGCAGAACAAACCGGTCCTAAATTGCTCGAGCATATCAATTCTCTTATTCTTTTTTCAAAACTAATGACTTTGAATTTCCGCGATTTTTCTGAATTTTCCGCCTCTGCTATTAAACTTAAACTACTCCTGTCAACTGGCAGCTATCAGTTTAATCCTGTAACTATGAACTACACCCTTATTTGCCCTTTTACCAAGATTTAAGACCAGAGTGACTATTTCTTGTTCCCAAACCTGAAGAAATGGCTCGGCGGTTGGAGATTTGACTCCAACGATGAAATCATGCCACAAACAAATATCTATTCATGGAATTTCGGAAGGAGAAAAAAAAAATTGTCGGACAAAGTGTATTAAACTCAAAGAAGACTATGTTGTATTGTAAGTGTTATCTAAAAACCTGTGTTTCATTCAAACAGTTACGGACTTGTCGAACCCATCTCGTATAACAAGCTGCCTCTTGGTGTGTTTGTCATATAAAATGTTGGATAAATGTTTTTTTTTTAAATCGGGATTTATGTTACAGATTGGTGGAAACATACTGAGGAGATGAGAAGAGATAATCCACAACGAGAAACTATCAATGCAAGGGTTTCAGACCCGGTTCTTGGTCTTTATGCACAACAAACTTAATTGGTCCTGTTTTTCTAGTGGATCTTATCATAAAATGCTATTTTTCTGCTATATTTATTTATTTATTTCGTCAATCATCATTGTAGACTACATATACATTTTCATTTATTCATTTATATTTACATTTATTTGAAGTTAGTATCTACGGGGTACAACTCTTGCAGTCAAAATTTTTCTTATTGCCGCTTTAGTAAAATTTCATAATATTCATTATAGATGTGCATCATTCTGTTCATTGGTCTATTGCTAGCATAAATTGTTCTCTGAGGCCTTACATGAAATAAATTTCTTATTCTTAAAATGCGTGATGGTGCAAACTTTCTAAAAGGTTTGCCGAATTTATACGCTGCGAGATAACATTATTAACACAACCGATCATAGGAATTTCTTGTCTTTTCTTCAGTGATTCAAGATCAATTAACATGCAACGAGACTCATACGAGGGAAAAGGAAATGAATTCCAGCCTAGTTTTCTAAGAGCAAATAACAAAAATTGTTTCTGTACAGATACTATACGACTAATGTATGTTTCTTGGTAAGGAGCCCAAACAACAGAGCAATATTCGAGAATGGATCTTACGTACGTTACATAAAGTGTTTTGATAGTTTATGGATCATTAAAATGATAACTGAACCTTTTGATGAATCCTAACATATTATTTGCTTTGAGAATTGTTGCATTAAAATGATCGACAAAGGTCAATTTAGAATCAAGAATCACTTCTAAGTTTCTAATTTTGTTGCATCTTTCAATTAACTGATATCCTAGAGTACACGTGAAATCATGATGAGTAAGTTTTCTTGAATATGATATGTTACACTTTTTAATATTAATGTCAAACAGACTTTTAACACACCATTCGTAGAAGACATCAATTTCGCTCTGAAAATGTTGCAAATCTAACCTACTACAGATTTCCATATACAGTTTCATATCATCAGCATAGATAATAACGTTAGGATGATTTAACACAAGATTAACACCATCAACAAAAACAATAAATAAAAAAGGACCTAAATGAGATCCCTGTGGAACTGCTGAAGTGACATTAACTGCTCTAGAGATCTTTTCTTTGAAACGTACCTCCTGTGTCAAATAACATTCGATCCATTTTAATAGTGCCCTGGTTAAACCCACTCGCTTAAGTTTGAAAAGTAGCAATGGAATGTCAACTCTATCAAACGCTGTGCTGAAGTCAGCATATAAAGCTTCCACAAAATTTCCTCTATCCATTGCACCAGAAAATTATACAATTTCCAATAGATTAGTAGATGTTGATCTGCCTTTGAAAAAAACATGTGGATTATTTGGAATCTGATTTTTTACCTGTGAATAATTTTTGATTTACAATCGCTTCTAACGTTTCAGGAATACTTGAAATGATTGCGATTCCTCTATAATTTTCAATCTCAGATCGTTTGCCAGATTTAAATACTGGTATTAAAAATGATTTTTTTCTCCAGAATTGTGGAAAGTCTCCTGATTGAAGTGATAGATTAAAGAGCCAAAACAGAGGTTTTACAAAAGAAGTTGCTAGTTCTTTCAATAGTACTGGAGGTATTCCATCAGGACCAGGTCCTTTTCCAGCATCAAGACCTTTAAGTGCCATTAAAATTTCTTGAACAGTGATGCTTTCAACTGATACTTGATGTACAGGTAGGTAGGAAAAATAGTTAAGGTCAACAATATCGTTGGATTTCTTAAAGGTATTTTGGAAAAAGCGTTACAAATATCTCCGCCATCAGAACCATCAAACTCTTCAAACTGCATGCGCGTTTGTTCGTAACTCCGTAAAGTTAAAGAACGCCTTTGGATCGGATTTTATATTATTTTCTACTCTTTATTGTACCTGTCATGTGCTGTTGATATTTCTGCATCAAGTGCTCTACAAATATCTATGTATTTATCTAAATTTGGTAAACTTTTGATTTTTTTTGTATGCTTTGTGAGCTTTTTGTTTCCTGTTTTTAAGATTTTTGATTTCACTTGTATACAATATCGGTTGTTTATAGCTTGTTAGTATTCTCTTCTTCAGAATGTAATCGTCAATAATTGCATAAAGATTGTTACAAAACATTTCAACGGCCTTGTTCATGTCTTTTTCATTTTTAAAAGGTTCTGCCAATCTATACTAGATAGTTTTCTGTTAATTTTAGTATAGTTTATGTTTTTGAAATCGTAAACAAGTTCGTAATCAGTATCCTGTGAACGTTGCCTGCGAGAATCTGAGAATAATGAGTATTCGATAGCAGGGTGATTTTTTTCATACTTCCATAGTGGGTCAATACTAAAATCTTCAGTACAATTAGTAAAAACAAAATCTAAATAGCAGTCAAGCTGGTTCCGAACATTATAAATTTGATGAAGTCCTAGGTGGCTGATTTTCTAAAAAAATAAGTTGTAAAGCTTCATTTTCACTTACAATTGAATGCAGTAAAGGTTCGCTATCATTATCGTTAATAAAATCAACTGTTTTCAAGCTAAAATCTCCATAAATTTGAACCTTGGTTTGAGGCTCCAAAACTTGAAATCTAGATTAAAAATTTGTCATATGAAGCTTTTTTAGCCGTATGTGGGGGAAACTAAACAGATACAAAAAGATGAAGTTCGTCATTTATCGTTACTTTTACCTACACGTATTCAAATTCTTGATGTTAACTGGGTGCCACATATATTAAACTGTCTAAACTAGTTTTTGGACTAACTGTGGAGTCATGGGCTTTTGATATTTTGTCAAAAGTTCAACACATTAAATTTATTACTTAATATGACTTTTTCTACACGATAGACGATTAGAACAATGTAGCGTCATACTTGGGGTGTAACTTTTATGTATTTGGAATATTGAACAAAAAAGTCAAGTCAATGCTTCTTTATGTAGGTACAGCCAACAATCAATATGTAAATAGCGATTTGAAATTGGTTCACTGTTGTAGAATCCCTTGGTCAGAAGTACACCTTGAAGCCAGCACCTTGCTGTACATATTCTGATTTGCTGTGTTATTTTGACAGAATATTAGGGGCGCATTATTAAGTTTGGGACCGATGTCCTAGTACTGACTGAGCCAACAAAAAAAAATTGTATTTGTTCGGGACCTACTACTGGTCTTAGAGTTAGTCTATGGTACAGCATTCCAAAAATTAGTTTACCTATACTAACATAAAACCTATTGGAATTTAATAATATCGGAACAGCAAAAATTAATATGTAGCTCTGTTATATGATCTACAATGACCATCACCAAATTATTTCGAACCCCAATGAGAATATTCAATGAAAACTCAGTGTACATTCTCCGGAATCGATAAATTATTGTATCCAATCTTTACGCACGTACGCCCCTGACTTCGCGCTTTCAAAAAAAAATCTACATAAGTTTGCAATAGTTATTTTGAATTGTGAAATAAATTTAGATAGCTATATTTGAATAGTCTTTGAAGAAAATAATACATTATGAAAATTTCAATGCATTACATTGAAATTGTTGACCAAAAGGTTAGAAGTTAGGGTGCCTCACGGTAGTATCATAAAACTTTATAATAGACAGCTGGTTCCATTAGGTCATCATTGGCCAATTACAAACAATAGCACGTATACATATTGCAACAATAATTTTACAGTTTATTAGTCGACGTTTTTTTAAAAGGTGTGCTCTAAATATCCTATTAAATGATAACTAATATATCGTGTGATGCACCAATCAAAGCCGATAAAAAAACGCTACAAAAATTTATGACATAATTTAACTTCTCCTAAACATGGAATTTTGCCTTCATAATGGATGAAAGTAATGACTGACATAACAGCTACTTACAATGATTACTAAACACATTTCAATTTACACCTAGTGGATTTGCATCATGTTGAATGAGTTTTTGGTTTTCCGCTGTCTCTGTTGACTGACTTCGCTGGACACCGCTCGGGGACGGATAGGATAGATCGAAGAGATCATATACTCCTTCATTGGCAGTTAAGGAAAATGTGTAACCGCAACCTTCCGGCGGCTCAAGTGAGATGAACGGTGAATTGGGATCAACGTCGTTCTGTTGATTGATGCTTCTAGAGTGAAATCGACTTAATCGAGTTAGATCACTTTCGAGGAGCACTTTGGCATCCTGTTTTAGTTCTCGTTGCTCTGCATCGGTTAGTCGGTTTAAATGGGTGTCCGGATCTTGCCCACATTGGATTGCACTTTTCTCTTCCCGCCTGCAGGTTTCGAGCCGCAAGAACTGATGTTTGTTCTGTTTCCTCCGTACGTTGACTCTCCTCATTGGCCTACTGAAGCATGCCCCATTCGGTTCACGGAGTAATCTCACATCCAGTGGAAGACCTTTTTCCGATGAAATGCGCAACGTTGTGTTGTCTATAGTAGCGGATTCATTTGGCTTACTTACTAACAAATTGGTCGTTTGTTCGCCAAACACATCCGTTATGTCTTCGCTGGTAACGTACGCAAAGGAAGTGGTACTTTCATCAGCGTGAGAATTATCCATACACTGGCGCACTAACTTCAAATGTTGGTCAATAGAGGCTTCGTAGGTCAAGAGGGAGCTGCGTTCGTGCTTCAGAACACGCATTTGACGAGTAACATCACGAGGATCTGGAGTCAGAGTATCTCCACTGGAATTAAAAAATGTAATGACATTTATTGAGGTTCTAGGGGCCAAACTATAGTTATGTCACGCAAAATTAAGGTATAAACGATACACTTCCCCCAACATCCTAAAAAAATCTGCTCACTCATATAGTGTCACATAATATATCAATACGAAGAATAATGAAACCCGAATTCAATCCCTGATAATCTATCTTTTTGTTTATTCGTAATGTTTTTTTCCGACACCACTCAAGGAATTCGAGATTAAAATCGTCTTTACAAACCAATATCCGACAATGAAAATTTCCTCCAAGTTTATGCTGATGCGCGCAATTTTCCCGAATGCGCCATATTTGATATTTTGAATTACATTCTTGCGCGCCTACTCACCCTTTGATAAGGACTCGCTACTTACCGCCACTTAACGCTATTCTTTCCGTGTTTTTCAATTAACCCGATGCCTTCCAGTACGTTCGTCACATCGTAAATACGTCGCTTCTGGCGGACTTCCAATATTTTAGTGGCCTAGAAGAGGGGAAAACGAAAAAAACAACGCCAAAACAAGCATATTAGTTCGATCGCGCCCCCTCCGTCGCGCAGTAAATCAACACTACACTGTACCTCGCCCAGATTGAGAATACCATTCGGACTTTTCTTCAACAGATCGACAACATTCACGGTCATCATGGCAAGAGATTTCTCGAGCCGCTTAGACCCGGCTGCATCCAGGTCATCATCCACCGGTGGCGGGTGGCGTTTTTTGCTGTTGCTGCTATTTTGCACTTCCATCGCACAAGATGCACGGCGCTCCACTCACGCTTAACTCTTCGGTGGGAGACTAGATTTCAACTACTCGACACAAATGATCCTTACTAACGTACGGTCGGAAATCATTTCCGTTGGCACTAGGACAATCTCTGGGAGAAAACTTTACTGACAAATTTCTAGTTAACGCGACGGTTTCGCGGACAGAGCTTGAAAATCCAATGCTAATCGGATCCGATTCGGCGAAAGAATTCCGCCATTAGATGCACTGTGACATCATATGGATACCTGTCAAAGTATATTTTGGGAACAGCACGGTTTATGCCTCGGCTGAATACTGGGAACTGTTGCTACAAGAATGGCTAACCGGGGGGTCCTTTGATGCGATTGCTTTGTTATTATTTAGCATTTCGAGCTTATTGGTTTTACAATTTGCTTATTCACGCAAAAAAAAAACGTAGTTAGACCAATTCAAAATAGGAATCAATTCAACTAAAATTATGGTTTAAATATGGACCAATAAAACTGATGAACTAATTCAACTAAAACTTTGAGTTGAAATAAAACTTCATGTTTTATAGAATTGAACATCGTGTTTTATTGCTCAAAACAAAATGATTTGTTAAATCAACTAAACGCAATAGTTGAAATAATAAACATCGATGAATTAATACAATAAAACCATTTGATTGAAATAAAACTTCATGCTTTATAGAACTGAGCGTCGGGTTTTATTGTTTTTAAACAATTACCGCACCATATTCCCCCTGCTGAACGGCGTGTTGGAAAGCATGAATCGGACCTGCAGGAGTTGGCATCGTGCATGTGGTTAGATGCAGGCAGTTATAATGGCAGCTTATTTTGAAAATCGTGTTCCATCGCAAGTTGTGCTGTTTTTTCAGTTATCTGCAAACAGAATAACTCGTTGATAATCTGTTTAACAAATTATAATGTTTAAACTTACATTAGAAAAAGCGAGGCAGAGGCTGCTATGAAATGTGCGCTCATACAAATATTTTATTAAAATAATAAATTAACCATTTCAGTTTAAAGCGAATTTTAAAATAAGTGTGATTTTTATAAATCTAATACTAATCTAATATAAACATTTTATGAATTGAAAGAAATAGAAACCTTGTATTGAAAAGAAACAAATCATTTTGTTGATTCAAAACAAAGTGATTACTTAGCGTGAAAAAATATTTTGTTTAAACAATAAACTCATCATTTTAGTTAAAAGATACATGTGGTTTCTATAAATCAAATGTTATTTAAATTTATATCACACAGCAGTGATTACTTTAAAAAAAATTATTGGTTCAATTTGAATGGAATTTTGAATTGATTTGGAACTTTTTTATTAATAGAAACAAATAGAAACTTTGTTTTGAATACAAACAAAATATTTTTTTGATTCAAAGCAGAGTGATTTCTTTGCGTGTTGCTTGCTCTCAACTTAGTGTTCTAATAGTACGTTCACACTATAGACACTGTATATAGACCGGACAACAATTGTCTTATGCAGCCAAACGGACTGTCAAAAAATGCAGCCAAACAGACTGTCAACTTTTGATTCACTTAAAAGGAGCAAGTATTGTTTTGACAAAAGCCAATTATGAACAAATAATGGATTTCCTAGTTACATATTCAGTAAATGTTAATATTTTCGGTGTATTATTTATTTCCTTATATTATCTTTCTTTGGAAACCGGAAGAAATCCACAGAATTCACTTCACATCGCGAGTTATTGCTACAATTTCGCTCCAAACAATTCATTTTTTGCACGGCACTTTTCACTATGCTTTTTAATGAATATCTTCGAACGGAATCAAAACAAACTACCAACATCGAAACCGAATCTTTTTTTAGCCTATTGCGCTGTTTATTTCAATTTTGTACAAATACAAGTGGTGCCAGATCAATAGCTCAAATTTATGACATTTTTCAGGGTTGGCAGATTGTATGATTTTGCGTTGTCCGGTCTATATACAGTGTCTATAGTTCACACTACAGCTTATGTTACGTGATATAGAGTATCTTGATATCAAATGACATGTACATTATTTCTAGTGAAAACTAGATGTATAGTTGCTGATATCAATTAACTCTATATCACGTAATAAAAGCAGTAGTGCGAACGTACTATAAAAGTACTTCCATACACTCAAAAAACAATGCACCCTATATTTAAGTGCAATCACTTATAGATTTGGGCAAAGGGCAAAGTTATTGCTCTGTATTGGTGCTGCACATAATTTTTATTAATTGTGGTCAAATAATATTCATGACCCATAGAGTAATTAAAGATATGTGCAATAAATATATAGTCTTTAAGTGCAACAGCTGAATAGATATTAATTGTACTGTACATGGATTGCATTAACTTGTCCCAGCAAAATTCAAATGAGTTTTTAATACGTTTTATGTGCAAAGGTGCATGGATTTTATTATTGGATTTTTTGTATTTTTCATGTAATAAAACAAAATGTGTGAATTAAAGAGGTTTTTATTTACATAAAATATAAAATATACACTATTTGTTTCACTTACATAGTATCACGCGGTTACAAAGAAGTACATTCTATCGCGTTTAGCAGCTCTTCTGGTGATGAAAACAATGCTCGGCAGATCTGAAATATTCAGAATGAACACTGTTAATATGGCAAAGAAGAACATCTATAGTAATTTATTACCTTCAAAAATTTCAAGGAATTCCGCTGGAAAACCAAGTCCCTCAACCACCACAGGGTAAACTTTTTTGCATCTCAATTTTGCAGTTTTTTTCTCTTCTACCTTGACAAAGCAGCTGATTGTTTTTCGCGCCCGGTTATTTATTTCGTTTTAAGTGCGAAGATGGATAGAATTGGGCAAAGTGAAAACACACTTGAATGACATTTCTCGCTCCATTGGAAATTATGTGCGAACTATATCAGTCTCATTGGAAACGAACCTGTGTATTAAGTGACGGGTGTTAAAAATTATGTGCGGCAAATGAAAATCATACTGGCTCACATGATTTCAATTCGAAGCAAAAATTGACCGATTTAAGTGCCGATTTTAATAATAAAAATTATTGATTTATTTTCAGTGTAGTTATTAATTGAGAGCATTCTACTGCAGGCTATAGCACGTATACTGCATGCACAACTTTTGCATTAGTATGATTGTGTGGCAAGTATACTGAACCAAAAATCATTTAAAACTTATCTGAAAACACATATAGTTATTTTCCATGTAGGTTTTCACATAACTGCTATGTGAAAAATACATAAAAAGTTGAGGGATAGTTCATATTATATTCATTGAAACAGTAACATACCTTTTATGTGAAAGCCCAATGAGGGTTATTAGTATTTCTTAATGACATTCATGTGTTCTTCCAATAATTTTTTTTTCTGTCGGTAATACAATTTATGTGATATTTTAATAGTTTTTAAATGAATTTATTTTTAGGTATTATAATACATGTTACTTGAATTGAATGATGAAATAATAAAATTAATGCTTTGAGCAATTTATTTGATATAGCTTTGATTCGTAAACAATCTAACTTCTATCGTATGTACTGGCATTAAACGAAAGTAAAAGAAGTGTGCTATCGGTGGGCTACTGAAGTGGTTGGTTACATAATAGGTGGGCTACTTAAAGTGTCAATCTGAATTATTTCAGCTTGTGGAAGCGCTTCAATCGCTGTAAAAGACATGTAATAGTCGTCAAATGATACTGATCTCCATATTTTAACTACAGAAGTATTCTTCATTTTCCTTCAAAATGGGGAGTTCAAAATGTGGCCCAGCGTAGATGCCGAGGATGTCTGATCGCCGGCTTGCGGAGTCCTTGCTAGCAGTTGAGTCCTTCTCGAAAATGGCAGTACAATTCCATGAAACGTTGCTTTTTCCCAAACAAATATTGACAAACTGGATGCGAAATTGTCTGCTGAATACTTTAATTGCTCGTAAAAGTGAATTCCGCACTTAGAAATAAATAAGAGATTAAGTTTTCTCATTATCTTACATGGTTTTAAGCAACATACGCTGGAAAACTTCCAGTGATTCCTCCGAAACTTAGATTCGCCATCCTGAAAGTACTGCCAGGCAAACGACTGTTTTCTTCATATGAAAATATCACATAAGATTCATCTAACAGCACAGATAACCTTCGCTCACATACAGTTTATCGTTTTGTCAGATGCATAGTATTGGGGTGTCATAATGCTATTTATATCACAGAGAACAGACACTGATGTCCATATACCTTTTCTTGAAAAACGTATGTAAAAGTAAATATAAGCAGCCGGTATACAAAGCAAGTGCAGAGAAAAACAAACAAAACTTTTCAGGTTATGTGCTAGGCTTTTTATTGCTAAACATTGACATGACAGTTATCACACAACTGCAGCGCCGCCTACCAGGAGCATAACAACATACATTTGAAATGTCGGTTTAAAGTTTTACATAAGTAGCAGACCGAAGATGAACGTCTGTTCTCTGTGTTTATATGTTTTTCACATGACTTTCAGTGGATACACATAATATGAATGTGAATATTGTCTGTGTGAAGCTATGTGATGTTTTTAGTAATTTTAATATTATTACTTGGTTCAGTGTACAATAATACCCCACACAGAAAAAAAGCAATGATGATATCTATGTTTCCGACACATGATTTTTTGCAATGCGTTCAACAAATGATAATTATTTGTGTTACCGTAACAAGTAACAAGCCGATGAAGTTTCTGGATATTTAACACTCGATTTACTATTCTTCTGCTTAAGAAAGCGTTATAATTTCTCTGTAAGTGCAATCCTCGTAATAATTATAGGGTTTTGGTTATTTAAGGTTATCTTACGTTTAGTGTTCTGCTTAGTGCCGATCTCCGTTTCAATCTGTACGGATTTTTACGTTTGTTACCTGTTTCGTTTAGTTTTAATTTAAGTAATTTCATACGTAGCAATAGTGTAGTTTAATTACCTTTTTCTAACTTAAGTAGTTATAAGCAAATTAACACTTGATCATCAGCAATTTTGTGTTTACAACCTGCAATGCCATTAGAATTGGTTTCACGACAAAAAATAAATGCCAATTATTCCCATTCAATTCCTAATCTAGCTTTAACTTAATAATAATTTTCAATATTTCCACTTATCCTAGTATAGTTTTAATAATGATAGATTTAATAGGTAAGTTACTAATATTTCACAAGATTCGATGTGCATTCACTTCCAGCCCAGTAAGAAAGGTTAGTCTAACATAAGTCTAACGTTAGTCGAACACGTTAGACTGTTCGTCGAACATTTCGACAAAAAGTTTTCATAAGGGCCAATGTCGCAAACGTAAACAATGACTTTTTCCGCAAATTTCTCGAGAATGCTAACTTAATCATAGTGAATGTTAGACGGTACGGAGTTAAAAAGCTCTCGATTTAGTCTAACGATAGACTAAAATTAGGCGTAATTCAATACGGGTGATGCGACCCCATTAGACTTGGTTTTGCAATCAAAGTTTTATGGTCGTTTATTGACACTCTTCTACACAAAACTTAGCAGTTATGGAATACTACCAGAGTGAAAATAAATGACCATAAAACTTTGATTACTCACCTTCTTTTTAAGTAGTATCCAACGGTTGAATTAGCATCCATCAACCAGCTTCTCGCGTTTGCAGGTTCAAAGCGTAAAAGAAGAACGACATCTGCGACGTAATTCTTTCGAGCTTTAGCTGCCAGCGTTGCCATGAATCATTTTCAATTATCTTTATATTGTGTCAAAAGAAATCTGATAGTATATGTATTTCAATTTTTTATATCTATTTCTATATCTATTCAATTTGTTATATCTATTTGATTCGTCTCTAGTCTGGGCAGGTTGATTAAAAAACGGACTATACTACATTTACCGAGTCATCTTGTGTGTTGTTGCAAGTGGGTGATATTATTCAACTTGTCATCATCATTTCAACTGAATGAGTTTGAATTATGTTTAACTTCATCAAATTGTAACTTCTTAATTAATTGCATATCAATACAATCATACACCGGAAATTCCACTTAATAATATCCCGGTTTTCTTATAATTTTAATTTAGCATTAGCATTGACGTTTGCACACCTCGTGGATGGAGCTACGATGAGGAATAATTCGTTGAAGACATTGCATGTCACCATAAAACGGATCAAATAACTGATACGTTTCTTCACACAATAATCTCCACGAAGACACTCCTCGATCGCTCACCTGGCCACGTCCATGCAACCGTTGGAGATAGGGAGGATTTGGTATCTACCTTAAGAAGACACGGGGAACCCACGTAGTCTTCAGTAAATATCAAAGGAAAAGGATAATGAATAGTCGGAGAGAATAATTGAACAGAAAGCCCTGTTTGGTGCACAGAACAAAAAAAAAAAAAAAATTTAAAAAATGGTCGTTGGGAGCATCTAATCTAAAAAGGTTAAGTGATGCTCCTTTTCTCGTCAAACGGTTGGGACCTAAGCATTAACTAAAGTCCTAGCCCTATATGGCTTATGGTTATAGCGCCATTACTCGCTCTCTGAAAAGAGAAGAACGTCTGAAAGTAGAAGAACGGGTGATGAAAGAATACGTATCTGATTTCTTGGATTGCTGCAACAACATTACTTTAATACTGCATTTTATTTCATTTTATTGACGTATAAGAGTATATAACTCCAAGTTACCACTCTTAATTCAAGTACTCAAACCTTACATAAACCACCAGCGAATAGTTGACAAGGCTTTGCAACACTAGAAGTGTACAATAATATTGCATATTCAATTTTATACTATCATATAACAACATAAAAAAGATAATAAATGTATGTTGGCTTTATTTCCCGTAATGTCCTTCCATGTTATTAGGATGGATCCAAGGTAAAGATGATCCCAAAACGCGCCGCAACTACGACCCTAATGTGAATACTAAAATGATCAATGCAAAAATGATCTGCAGCTGGAGGAAAAACTACTTGTTGTGACACTTCCTCAACGGAACCGACTCCCAGCCTCGTGTATTGACGAATAATCCGCACTGAGCTCCCGCGGCACGACAAGCCGGCCCGGCCCGTTTAGCGCGAGGGTCTATCCAGAGGAACTGCGCTCCGTAGAATTACTAATAACACCAAAAAGGGACCACCAAAACCGCGAGGTGAAACAAATAGAAATAGGCGTGTGATCGTCCTCGATCTCCAACAAAAATGACGAAACGACCAAAGGCAGGTCGCAGGGACCACCTAACTACAAAACCCCTAAGTAGTTAGACATAGTGGGTGCTTAACAAGCACAATAGCCCCCTCCCCGAAGTAATACCGAAAGGTGGTTCCGGGGAGGGTCCACGGCTTAAGGCACGGGTGGGTTTTTAGTGGGTCGAGGAGTTCGCACCCTCATCCCCACACCCTGAGTTCTTCAGATGTCTGATTGCAGATTTTCCCTCCCGTCTAAAAAAACCCAGGCACAAACATGGCAAAATTGCCTTTGTGCTCAACCTTGAACTTGAATGACGGCGCATTTAAAAACGAGAGACACTCTCCGAGCAGAAGAAGAACGTTTAGATTAAGAACTCAGCCTTCAAGACACTCATCGAGTTAATCCTGGAAGAGGTGGCTACACGTCAGGGTTTTTTTTTACCAGGAGACGGTTATCGAATAATGAGGTCTGGAGAAAAGACAACCGCAGAGGAAAGAAAAAGTGTCCTGATGAATCAATTTTGGGTTGTGCTAATGACGATCTGTGAACAGTGAATAAACTACTGGAAACAGGAAATATTGTTGGGAGGCCAGGTTGCAAAGGTTTCAATCACAATAAACCAAGCTTGGTGAAGGATAATTGTTCCTTTATCATCAGTATGTTCTTTACACAAAAAGCGAGAGAACTGGGTCTGTTATTAAACTACCTGAACTACACAATTAAGTTCACATCTCTGCGAGACATATAGAGAGAGCATGCCCGAAAGTTACAGTTGGTTTTCTATGAAACATGATACTACTAAATAAAATGGCACGAGCTCACCAATAACTGCTAACTTCTGGGCATAGTTTGTTCTGTTGCTAGATTTTTTCCTTGAATATTGAATCTGAGCCTTTTGTTTGACACACCTTTTAGACCTTTCATCTTCATTGTAGGGGAATCGCATCGGCATCATCTCAGTTGAACTGGTTATTCTATATCCACTATCAACTCCAATTTATTATTTGAATCACTATGTCATTACAACAAATACAACAAACTATTCAAAAAAATATTAGACGGAAAACTTCAATAATTGACAACTGAAAATCCCGGTTTTCTTATAATTTTAAATTGTCCATATATTTGAATTGTTTAAACCGTTAACCCATCCCGCAGAAAAAACAATCCCGAATGAAACAACAAACTTGTTTGTTGACATCCAAACTAAAAAAAACTTGTTGGTTTAAAAATCCGTTTAGTTTTAAGCCAACGATTTTGTTTTGAAACATATAGGCGGTTTGGTGGATATTACCACAATTTAACATAAATAATGGTTGTTCTAAACTAACATATTGTTGTTGTTTCCACCATGAAAGGGGTTAATTATTACCAAAACACAGGTTGCATTAAATCAGGGAACCAAATATTTTTTTTAGATTGATTCAACCAAAGCGATGGTACAATCAATTTTAAATTTTGTTTCGAGAAAAAGTAACTAAAAATTAAGTTTGACACAAACTATTTTTTTGGGTTATTTCGTTTTCCGTCATCTAGTCTCACTGCATGCTATAACTTTGTCACTCAAGCGTGTTTTTTCGTGAAAGTTTTCATCGCAGGTATATTAAACATTAAAACAATATATAAAAATGTTGCAGTAAACTAAATTTTACTTTGAAAAAAAAAAACTGGAAAAAGTAGAATAGCTCGCATTTATATTTTTCCCTACACTGATAAAAAAGCAATGGTAAACTTTATGTGGGCTCTCTGTTTTAAAACTATTCCAGAGAGTGATAGGAATATTCCACGATTCCAAAGTGCTGCGTCAGTGATGGTTTGGGGAGGAATTTGCAAGCGAGGCAAATTACCACTGGTTTTCATAAAAAAAAGGCGTTAAAGTGAATGCCGTATATTATAAAACGAAAATTTTGGAGAAAGTTGTCAAGCCATACCGTACAAGAGGTGTTTGGAAATGATCACTATGTGTTTCAGCAGGACGGAGCGCCATCACATACTGCAAATCTCGTTCAGGGCTGGTGGAAAATTTGACCGACTTTTTGGACAAGAATGAATAGCCTGGGAGTTCACCAGATCTGAATCGACTGGATTATTTCGCAATACATGCTGACAAAGGTAAATGACCACAGGGCGTCTAATATGAACCAATTCAAAACCGTAATCAAACGAATTTGGGACGAAATGCCGAGGAAAGTCGTACGTGACGGTTTCGAAAAACGTCTGGAGCTGGTCAAGAAAGTTAAGGCGGTGCTATTCCAAAACATATGCAGTTGTTGATCAGTAGTATATTGCAATATAATGGGTAATGTTATTAATAAAATCTGGATTACCGATTTGAAATAAATAAAGTTTTATTTTGTAAAGAATACATTGAACACGGTGTATATGATAAAAACCAAAATGTTTTTTGCACCAATTTCAAACTTTAACCATGTAAATGGAATTCTAAGACACAATTTTTATTTCTTGGCCATGTAAAAAGCAACTACAGTAAGTCAATACATGAAAACAATATGCGTATGAAGAATAAATATCTGACAATAAATCCACTGAATTGTTACAGAAATAAAATATTGTATGTATTAATATCCTACTTGTCCTGAAAAAGCTGGAAACAGATTAGATCGTTCCAGATATCAAAGATTAAATTTCAATTTTCTTCATACTGTTCTAGTTACTTCTCAAACATAGCAATTGGAGTGATCGAAGAGCCCGGGTTGATGATTTCTGAAATAAATGACTTATCTCAACATAATACCACTAAACAAAATATTTAAATATAATCCTTTACTGCTTATAAGTGCATGCCAGTATTTTATGAATATAATAGTTAAAATTGAGAAGTTCAATTTCAAAGTCAATGTTATGCTGAAATGCTGAAAAACTAATTGACGTTGGACATTGTACGTTTGAACACAGAGAACAGACGTTCATCTTCGGTCTGCTACTTATGTAAAACTTTAAACCGACATTTCAAATGTATGTCATTATGCTCCTGGTAGATGGCGCTGCAGTTGTGCGATAATTGTCATGTCAATGTTTATCAATAAAAATCATAGCACATTACCTGAAAAGTTTTGTTTGTTTTTCTCTGCACTTGCTTTTATATTTACTGTTAGAAAAGGTATACGGACATCAATGTCTGTTCTCTGTGGTTTTACTCTGTAATGAATAATGAAACTAATGACGCATCACTAAATTAGCAGCAAAAGTCACTGAAATTTAACTCAGTTACTAAATCAATAGAAATTCATCAAAAATCATCTTTTTGAGTCACCATGTTTTCAAATACCTTGTCTTGCATGCACCACCACAAATCAGTTTGAAATATTGGTCTGAGTTCACAGTAACGCTCTCTGAAGGGCCAAAAACAGAGGAGTGGACCCGTAAGCAGAAACGCCTACACAAAACCTGCAGAAAACACGAGAATCTACTTCAACAAAATGATCCAACAAGTCGAATAACCCAATTCGCAATACTTAATAAGGTTTGCATTAGGCCAAATGTCAACAATGGTCCAATTTCAGCTTATTGCTTGCTCTCAACTTAGTGTTCGAAATGCATTTATGCATTAGAATGGTTGTGTGGCACGGATAATCATACCCTTTGCCCAGGGAGTCGAGAAATTTTCCTTGACGAAAAGTTCCTAGAGTAGAACAAGAATCCAACGCAGCCACCTCCAGCCTAGTGTTACTTGGTAGCTGCGGCTCAGAATTGAAGAACTAGTGAAATCGCAACATCTTAATCCAACAACAAAGTTGTACAATTTGTAGAAAATGAGAGATACCGAACAAGAGGATGCCCTAATCAGAAAGGACAAGACCCCTTTATTCACAAATTATTAATGACGGGAAGATGGCATTCCCACTCTTCCCATCCAATTAGCTTCAATCGGATGCCCTAATGGTTCCTTTCGTATACCAATTATCTGATCTTATACGTAAGGGAATATGATATATGATTGTACAAAATATACCATATATTCAGTTTTTTTTTTACTGAAAAGAGGAATTCTGTATGTATTAATATATTGATTGTTTTGAAAAAGCTGAGAAACATAGTGAATCATTCCAACTACCATAGATAAAACTTCGGTAAAGAACATGCTTTTTCTCTAAAAACAACAGATTATTCTAGAAGACCGTTCTAGTTATATTGCAAAGATGGCAATTTGAGTTACCGTATAGCCCGGTTTGATGATTTCGGAAAAAAATGAAGGCCTTATCAATATACCACTAAATGAAATAAATAAAATATAATAATATACTGCTTATGAGCGCATGCCAGTCTTCTATGTAAATAGTTGAGGTTCAGAAGTAAATGCAAATGTTATGCTGAAATCAGAATACGTCAACCAGCGCCACCAACAGATTGGTCAGGTGGTAGTCGTTTATGATCATATGAATTGTAGATAGGAACTTGTGTTAACAGGAGGCCGGTCGCACCTTCCTCCAGGTTGTAAACTCACCATTTGAAACCCATTTAAATTTACAGTTTCACGTGTACATTTAAATACTGAACTAGACAGAGTTCAAATTCTGGTCTAGAAAATATTTTCGAAATTCTTGGAAGGAGCTCTTGGAAGCGATAAGTATGAATAATAAATCTAATTTATAAAATCATCATTTAACTACTGCTTTAGGTTTCTCAACTAAGGCTTAAGGCTTAAAAAATCGAATAATGTCGAAATGTAAAAAAATATAGGTCACCAGGGTTTGGTGAGTAAATGTACATGATACATTGTTATTGCTCAGTTATCTTGTCAGAGTGATTTTCAGAACATTACCAGAGAATTTGCGTCTCGAGCTATCAAGAACTTTGTTGAAATTTTGAATTTTGTGTAGAAAAATAAAATAATTCATACAATGATGGTTTTCGTTGAAGTATTGCACTGGGTTAGTTTTTTTAAGAAACCTGTATTTCCTGCTCTATAGCTTAGGGGCAATTAATCAATTCAAGCAAATGGCTGTTCATAAAGCATATCTTAAAACATTCGTCTTGGTGAAAATTTCTATAAAAATCTAGTTCTGAAATTATTTAATACCGAAGCAACCGAATGTATCAGACCTGAAAGCTAAAAAACATCCCTTAGGAGTGTTAATATAACAAAATTAGTATTATTACCAGCGTCAATTAATTATTATTTAAATTCAATTAAATAACACATAAACAGATGCTCTGGCAACCCTGAAATCCACCTAGTCAGATCATGAAGCATTGGGTCGAGCGTACACTGAAGTGACGAAGGTGAAACATCTGTATATATTCCAAAACATCTTGTCGACATTTTCCTCACGCCGCAAGACTTCGACTCGAGGTTTTGAAATGATATGTGATGTCATACTATTGCGTTATCAGTGGGAATCTTGACTTAGTAAGGTTAAGCTCACTGAAAAGAGAATGACAGCGTAGCGTAACAAATTCCTCCTGAAAGCATGCAACTATTACTGAAAGCTTTATGTTGGTAACGTCTAAAATAGTTCTAACTACGTCTAACTCTAACATTTTTCTTACTGGGAGTAGATTGGTGTTGTTCTCATCCATTGTTTGATTGACGTTTCAACAATCCTCTTGGTGATCCTTGGGTGCGGCTAACGGAGGATTCCTCGCGAAAGGGCGTAAAAATTTGTAACCACACATACTTTCTATGTGTACACATAACCACACAAACTTTTTATTTGTCACATCAACTTAATTTGTGTTTCTCAGGGGGTTCTGTTTATGTGTGACCACATCAGTATTATGTGGAATTTTCCATGGGTTTTTGCCAATTGATATGTGTGGATTATTTCCCGCGAATGTCGCGAAATTTTCCTTAACGAAAAATTCCCAGACCAGACTGGGAATCGAACCGAGCTACCTCCAGCATGATGTTGCTTTGTAGCTGCTCCTTTACCGACTGGGCTAAGGGTGGCAATTGCTTAGATAAATATTAAAATATCACCTAACATTCATAATTGTGAATTAATTGGATCCCGCATAACGAAAAACAATTTGCTCACGTTATTGTTGTGAAATCTCGTTTTCTACACATACTGTTAATGTATTCCATATTGTTATTGAAAGTTTTTTTATTGTCTGCCCTCGGTCTGGATTATATAGCAACTTTTTGGCGAAGAGTACAGTGAAAATTGTCGTTTTTGTTATGGTAACTGAACTTAACCACCTATTCTGCATATTGTTATTTGGCCTTTTACCATCTGAAATATTATTAAAACAATGTAGGAGATTGTTAGTTTATAGTTGTTAACTATAAGGGTCATAACAATAACTGAAACGATCGTCAACAATAAGCGAAATGGTTCAGGAATGATTTATGATTATCCGAGAAGGTTATCTTCCATTTGAATTTCCAAAACATCCGAAACCTAACCTCACTTTGGATCGAAACAGTTTATTATGGATCTGGAGCATCCAGGCATAGTAATTTCATTGGATAAATTAACTTTTTTTTCATTTCGGATTTAATCTATGGTTTCGCATACCAAGAGCCTTTCTGCTGCATGGACACATAGGCAGGTCTATATACAATTTCACTTTTCATTGAAAATCTTTGTACGGCGATAAACTTTGTATTCATCCCTTTCAATTGAAACACATTATTTTCATTTAATACCCACTTTCTAGTCAACTTCAGCAAAACAATCTTCAAGCTAACATTTTCATCAATTTCATTTATCGCTATAGTATGCAGCGGGCGAGGAATTGACCTTCTTGTACACGTCCTGTATCGAATAGTTCGGATTGCACTCGAAGTAATCCCTCACCTTCCTTGCGTTCACGGGGTCGGTCGTCTACGATTTTCTTCCGCTGCCAGCTCAGCGCTGGGTCGTCTGGGTCTTCTTGAACACTTTACCACACGGGACACGGACGAATTGTCGGTTCCCAACTGCTTCGCGATCCACCTGTTGGGACTGGCCTGAATTTTCCAAGACCACACCCATATTTTTTTGTAGAAGCACTTCTCGCTTGGAAGTCATCTCGATAACCACTGTGACGAAATTTTGCACATGTAAACTTTACAACCTAAACTAGTTCGCCTAAACCTGTTGTTTTTTTTTCGAGTACAATATTTATTCTGCCGACTAATTAGCATACACTTACTCTAAGACCAGTAGGTCCCATACAAATACGATTTTTTTCTTGGCTCAGTCAGTACTAGCACATCGGTCTCAAGCTCGGTCCCAAGCTCAATAATGCGCCCCCAATAATGAACTCACACGAACACACTCTCAAATATTCTGTCAAAATAACACAGCAAATCAAAACAAAGGCGCAAATATGTATACTAAGGTGCTGGCTTCAAGGTGTACTTCGGACCAAGGGGTTCTACAACAGTGAACCAATTTAAAATCGCTAGTTGCATATTGATTGTTGGTCCTAAGCTCAATAATTCTGTCAAAATAACACATGCATTCTCGTGTCACTTTACTCAATTTTTGAGTACAATTGTATGCTTTCTCTTTTTCTCTCATGGAAATGTTACTCAATTTTCGTAAAAAGTGGATCTACTCAAAAATTGAGTTGATCCACTTTTTAACGAAAATTGAATAACATTTCCGTGAGAGAAAAAGAGATAGCATACAATTGTACTCAAAAATTAAGTAAAGTGAAGCGAGAGTGCAGCAAATCAAAACAAAGGCGCAAATATGTATAGCAAGGCGATGGCTTCAAGGTGTACTTCGGACAAAGGGGTTCTACAACAGTGAACCAACACTCAGCCAAATAATCTTAAGAATTTCATAAGGTTGAACTTATGAACGATGCTATGGAATTTCATAATGCTGTCTTATGAATGGATTTTGTTTCACACGACGTTGTTCTTGTACGCCTTTAAGCTTTCCTGATTACAACCCAAGTAACCACGAGGCTGTAATGGCATGCATATATAGGGCATATGCATTACGTTTAGTGCATCATTGAAGTTGGATTAAAGCTGAAAAGGGCCACACTAAGATCGAACTAATGCTTTATCTTTTGTCATGCCATAAGACATTGCTAAAGTAGCATTATTGCATTGGTAATGCATCACTACATTCTTAAGTGAATCTAACGCTTCATTACTTGACAACTGTTAAATTGTTGCGATCCCGCATTACCGATGTTGATTTTGGGTTAAATAAGTGCAATAATATAATGCTTGTGGTTACTTGGGAAGTCTTGATATATACTAGTGGGCAAGTCACTGGACCCATAACCTCAACGTTCAAGGTTCGAATCCAGGTTGCTCCATTTATTATTTTTTTTCACATCATTATATTTCATAGGATAAATTTATTAAATTCATATTGATTTCTTATAGCAAATAATCATAATGCAATCTTATGAATATTGAAAGTTTATTTCGCTGAGTGAATTTCAAATCGCTAGTTGCATATTGATTGTTGTTTTTAGGTCGATTTAATTTTGATTTAAAAAAAACCTCATTTGAACTAGATAAAAGTTCTGTTCTTCTGCAAGGGTGCATAAATGGGTAGTTTTCTTGTACCCAAACCTGAAGAAACAGATCGGCAAAGAAAAAAAAATGACTACAACGATGAAATCATATTACAAAAAAATACCGATTTAAATGACCATAAAATTTAGGGATAAAAAATAAATGGAGGAACGTTGAACAATGTGTATGGAACACAAAGTGATTGTCATACTTTTACGCTTTTTTCTAAACCTGTTGTTAAAATGCTAGCTGAGTTCCAGGGACCGTGGTTGTCCACATATCGATACTAATTTTTCTCGCAACAACAACGTAATGAATTGAACATCAATAATAGGGTAGGAAACGGCTTAAGCACCCCGGGACCCTTTTCCAAGCACGGGGTAAACGTTAACCTACAACGCTCATTCTTTGCAGCATGGTGCTTCGCTAGATGGAGCACGTCAATCCCGTGCTTGGAATAGGGTCCCGGTGTGCTTGAGTCGTTCCCTACCCTACATAGTTTTGAATAAATTTAAAATTTATCATTTAAAAGAGAGCTCATCTTCTGTGCCAATCATATTCATCAATCGGTCATTATAGGTAAAGGTACGGTTATTTGCACAAGCATTTGCTTGTGCGACACCATGAAGCAACGGCGGATGAACTTTATTCATTCGCAGAAATTACTGACTAATATACTAAATGTGTTAGGTTATTCTATGTTAGAGGACATTAAAGAACCAAACTTTTTCAAACCATCACTCGGGAAGCTAAAATACACTATTTACGCTATTGTGATTAAAGTCGTTTCGTTCAGTGCCGTGTGTTTGCATTACCGAGATCCCGGACTATTTCCCTTCGAAATACAAGCATCGACATCATTTTTTGTTTGGTTCGGCGAAAGTTTGTACAACCAATTGTGTTTGGCAATAGTGGTGATGAACAATATTTTAAAAGAACGCTCTCTGAGAAAGATATCGATCGATCTCGAAAATCTACAAATGCACATTCACGTGGATTGCATCGGGTTGTATCGAGTTTCCATACAAACTGCTGCTGCAATAAGCATACTATATTTCGTAGTGCATCTACCGTTGGTTTTTATCGCCGCAGGAACCATTACTACCGTTTCTTTTTTAGTAATGATTTTGTACGTAATCGACGGTTTGGGATTTGTATTATATCAGCTTTATGTGTTGATGCTTATATGGCTTTTAGAGAAACTGCTGATAGAATTGAACTTAAGGTTGAGCTGCGAACTTAGAATGGCAAAACTTCGAGGTCTTGTTCTGTTATTACAGCAGCATAGCCATATAATGAGATGTGCCCAATTAACTAATCAGTGCTTCGGAGTGTTCATGTTGGTGATGATGTTCGAATTGTTGTTCGCCGTCACCAGTCATCTATATATTCACGTCTTCGTGATATGGCCAGTGGCGAGTAGATTTCGAAGCTGCCTGCTGGTAGCGCAGGCCGTTATTTGGATCGGACCTCAACTAATACTATGGTTGATTGTAGTTGCAAAGTGCAATAGTTTTTCCCATGAGGTAAGTCGTAAAAGTTCAATGTTTTGAGAGATGTAAGCTTCTATAAAAAAAAATCAGTGGGGTTGTGTATAACACACGACCGGTTGACGTAGACTACGTTCCGTTTGGAGCGGAACTGTGGGAAGTTGGGTTAACACAAGTAAGTGAGTTAGGATGTAGAACATTCTATAATTCGCTTTTTAGAAATAATTTGGCAGCTGTGGAAATGAACTTTTGAATTGAATGTTGGTATGATGAAGGGGCAACGGTTGTCGAGGTTGTAGTGATGATGTTGATATGATCGACAGGCTGGAGACCATTATCCTTATCGCGTTACAGTTTGTTCAGGGTCTGTTTAGGAAAGCAATAATCTCGAAAATCTATCGAGTAATGTTTCAGTTATTTTAAAAATTTCATTTGACCCCTACCCTTACCGTCTGATCAAAATAGTGTGGATGTGGTACTAATAAATCGTTAGATCAGCTGTTACTTTGAAAATTCTATTGTACACTCTTTAGAAAGCTTTAAATGAAGATACAGCCTCGAGGATAACTCCAGTGTCTCAACCAGTAGTTGGTAACGCATTACTTCTGGCTTCTTTCAGTTTCACCCGATAACCACAAGCTCGCTCGACATAGGTACATGGTCCTTTCGGAGGATTTGCCGTATGTTCGATCTTAACGCGCTTCCAAAATTTGCGCATACGGTAGGCATAAAACGATTAGGCATTTTCACTTTCACAGTTTCTCAAAACATATTTTTTCCTAGAAGTAAAACTCTTCGTCTAATTTCTTCTTCTTTTTCTTCTTCAGCATTTCAAGCTTATTGCTTTCTCTCAACTTAGTGCTCTATAAATGCACTTCTACAGTTATCAATTGAGAATTATCGATACCAGGGGCCATTTTTGCATTAGCATGATTGTGTGGCAAGTACAAACAGACCGGGAATTGTACCAGTATGGTGTTGCTTTGTAGCTGTACCGACTGAGCTAAGGGAGGACCCGTAAAACTCTATACAACGCGAATTGTTAACACAACAGAATAACTATTCATAACAGTACTCATTGGAATGTGCAGCGAATGTTCGAAAAACAAAACGTTGTCTGTGATAGGAAATTTCTTGATATTAGCCGGAACGTTGCGTTCATTTTTTAAATTTTACAAAAACGATTGATGCATATGTTCGCGAATTATTTCCATGTTTTATTTACTCTAATTGTTATGTTTTGTATTTTACGTGCGTGGAGTAACGATTATGATTATGAACAATCCAAGAGTGGACAGTAATCCCAAGTAACAATTTCAGTTCCATTCCAGCCGTATAGCAGTCCTCCCGGCTTTGTTGATGGACCTACATTCAAAACTGTTTTGACCACCAACACCTCCTCTATGCATCGTTAAAGCCGAAATTTGTACAAAGTGGCCCACTCTATAGACGGGTTTGAAAACAAATTAATAAAACCTTTCTAAGACCATAAAGATTTTGAAAATGTTATCGAAGATGTTATGACCACTTGAGAACCATCATAAAACCTATTGGCCGCCATCAAAAGCAGCATAGGTCCAAATGTTCTGCTTTGTTCGATTCTCTGCTCTTCTGATTCATTCAACAGTAAATAATGGCTAAGAAACAAGTTCTAGTGCTGCGGGAAATGTTTGATAACAAAATATCCAAAACAAACTGAGTTTTTGGCTTATCATGCTCCAAATCATATGCGCATTTAATTTTATGGTGAATATTGGCAAGATAAGAGCTGAAAATTAATGCGCCTCGGAAATTATGCGAGTTTACAACAACGAACACAAAATTGAAACAAATATTTTCGATAAATTTATCATGAAACTCCTGAAAATTGATGGAATTCAATAAGGTTATCTAAAAGAATACCAAAATTGGTATTTGATCTACAGTTCAATTGTATTACATGTAGAATTTGGTGTATTTATTTTTCCACATTTCAATTACTTCAATATATGGCGATTGAAGAAATCAAGGTTTTGCCAAAAAAGCCCATTTATCTTCGCAATGGCTAATATAAAACTATCTGGTCATTTGGAAGCTTTCCTCAATGCCAACTAGCCGTTTAATGCATTTACTGGAGGCAAAATGGTTTTAAAATGCTATTTCAACTGACCATAATAATATAATATGAATGAGTCCTAAAACGGCATTTCAAAACAGCATTTCATGAGTTTATAAAGTCAAAATAAAACCTTTGATAGGAGTAAAGGGAATTTTAAAAGTCCAGGTTTTAAGATCGTTGTAAAGAAGCTGTGTAGGTTCTCATAAACCTGACTAAAATTTGAAACCTGTTGGCACCTCTTGCTGCCATAATAAAACCGAATTGATTTCTAGTGGCTTTCATAAAACTTTAATCAAACTTAATAAAGCTGGATGGTTTTGGCAATGTTACTTGGGATGTTTGCTAGAATGAAAGATATGAAGAGAAAATGTTGAAAGTTCCGTCAGTCAAACTATCGCTAGAAACTATCACACAGCTATCAGTAGTACATGAGCGCGTACCAACACGTTACTTTTGCCTGTTGAGGTGGCGGATTCGTCCGTACCTCGAACTACCCCGCAGTGGGATACTTTACCCATGCCCTTTCGCTCAATTTTCATAACTTCTATTTTATTTCCAACCTTCCAAGAACTTTCAACACTTTCTCTTCATATCTTTCATTATACTAGCACTCTTGGTGCCTCATGGTGATGAGCGAACATCGCCTTCTACATGTTTTATTTGAATCCTAGAGGGTTTTGAGCTGTTTAGTGGAATACCTGTAACTAGAAATTAGAAGAAGAATTAGTATCTTCCATTTAATTCCAACTACCTTTGCTTATCTTCGACAGATACGCGTATTTCGTCTACAATGTGCAGACTTCTTCAGTGTCTCGGGTCGAGTTATTAGTACGAGACACTGAAGAAGTCTGCACATTGTAGACGAAATACGCGTATCTGTCGAAGGTAAGCAAAGGTAGTTGGAATTAAATGGAAGATACTAATTCTTCTTCTAATTTCTAGTATGTTTTATTTGTTAAATTTTAAATGCTTGTGTAATTAAAATGGCAATCGTAAAAACCTCTTGTTGTTATAACCAAAAATACGAAAAATTAATCCATCAAGAAATGATCGATTTATAAGCGTCCGCTGTTTCAATTTATCGAGATGGCAGCCATTTGGGAAATGCACATTTTGCTTAAGGTTTGCAACGAAGAGAAAACTTAAATTGTTTTAGCCAACGCCATCTGCCAATTGGCAAGAACATGGAAAGTTATGTAAGATAAATTCATATCAAACACACTCTCTTAAAATAACACACACACATACTCACGCATACACACACACACACACACACACGCGCTCACACCTTATTTTGCTCCTCGTGGCTGAACCCACCAGCAACTAATAAATCACTGGCAACCGACTGCCTTGCGACCACTGCATAATTAATAGCTGCCTAACAACGGTTGCCTAGCCAACGGCTTGCTAACAACAGCCTGCAGCGCAATCAGCTACCTGACCAATTAGTTGGTCGGTAGTGCACCTTCTATGGCACACAACCCCACTGATTTTTGTGTGAAATATATTATTTAATAGTTATTGACATTCTATCGAAGTTTGGGGTCCGTGGTGCTAAACACAGTTGGTTCTACTGCGAAAAGTACCGTTTTGCCTGTATAGCCATTTTGATTGCGGACTTGTAACTCTCCACGTTGCGTCATATCTATATCATCACCATATTTATCTATACCATTTACATATGGTTCAATATTATCTACATATATTACTATATCATCTACATATATATCCACACATATATATGTACATCATATCGTGATATGGCTACCAACAGGTTCATACATGTTTTCCTCCAAATTTGCCACGAGCTTGGCATAGCACACGACTGCATTATAAATGGCTGTCCAGCCAGCCACTCGCCAACGACAGCCACTAACCTATCATTTTCTTTGGTTGCTTGCCCGCGTACCCTCCGAAAGGGTACTAGCGACCACCAGCTGCCAAGGCAGTACTGGCCATTGCCGCTCTGCACAGCTCTGTGGCTGCCGAGCGAATGAGCGAAAATTTTAAGGTGTCCCCCTTTTATATCGTGCACTGACACGTATGAGACGTTCCTTACTTAATTTTGAAATCTGTGATAGGAAAGTACAGCGCAATTAGTAAATTTACTCTGAAAAATCGGCTTCATAAGACATCACCTCTTATTTTGGTTATTTTCAATAGTTCAAATTTGTTAACGGATAATTTTTGATAGTTGAACTGATACGCGGGAAAATTTTCAACCGATTGATGTAAACATCTTGAAAATCTATGGAGTATTTATAAAGTTATTAGCGTTTAATTTGTGTTCAATTGACACTCTACTCTTGCCGTAAGACGTAGTCTACGTCAAAAAAATAAATCAACCAAACCAAGAAGTGACTGTAACGATTTCAATTTGACTACTTTTCCGGAGGAACTCGAATCCCGCAGGACCTCCCTGAGTGGCCAGTATGATCAGACACCCTCAGAATGTTCTCTGAAGACAAAATTTTGCAAAAACAAGAAGTTTCTTTGTGTCACAAGCCAGGTTTTGGAAAAGGTTTGGATATGGCCACTTTTTCGGAGGAACTTGGATCCCGCAGGAACTCCCTAAGTGGCCTGTATGGTCAGGAATCCTCAGGTTGTCTTCCGAAGACCTCTCTCGATCTTCTAGGACCTTCCTAAGTGGCCAGTATGATCAGACACCCTCAGAATATCCTCTGATGACAAAGTATTGCAAAATCATGAAGTTTGATGTGTCACAAGTCATGTTTTGGTAACGATTTGAATATGGCCACTTTTCCGGAGTAACTTAGATCCTACAGGGCCTCTTTGTTTTTTTTTTATTTGCCGTCAAACATATTTGTAGACCAGTTTTGCATGTTTGCCTTACTGATATTGAGAATAAAATACTTTTTTTAGTTGATTTTTATTCATTGTTATATCAATTGTGGTGCAGTATTTGTTAAAGCAAGCCTATATCTTATTTATGGGTCCATTTTGGGCCTAGTTGGTTCTTTGATTATTTATCTAGAATAAATCCGTGCTTCTTAAGGAACGGGTGGGGGCGTAGAAGTTGAGCTTCATTAACATTTCAGCGTCATTTACTCTTTGCCCAATAACATCGTTTATAAATGATAGAATAGCAAACTCACGTCGTTTTTCAAGAGCATCTATTTTAATTAATGTACATCAAGATTCATAAGAAGGTAACTGAAAAGAGTTTCATCCTAACTTACGCAAAGCATACAATAAAAACTGTTTCTGAACTGACTCAATACGGTCTTTATGTGTATTCTGGTATGGATTCCAAACCACGCTGTAGTACTCGAGAAGGGGCCTAACTTATGTTACATACAACGTTTTTATTGTATAGGGATCATTGAAATGAAAACTAAACCTTTTGATGAACCCGAGCATATTACTTGCCGATATTGGTCATTTTAGTGGCCAATATGGTCAGAAATCCTCAGAATGTCCTCCTCAGACCTTTTTTTTTCTTTAGCATTTCAAGCTTATTGATTTCACATTTAGCTTATTGCTTTCTCTCAACTTAGAGTTCTATATGCACTTCCACAGTTATTAATTGAGAGCTTTCGATGCCAGGTACCATTTTTTTTGCATTAGTATGATCCTCCTCAGACCTATTTTCGGTGAAATCACGAAGATCGATTTTTCGCAAGCCAGCTTTTGGAAAATATTTGAATATGGCTACTATTCCGGTGGAACTAGGATCCCGCAGGGCCTTTTCTAGAGGCCAGTATGGTCAGGAATCCTAAGAATGTCATCCGAAGACCTATTTTTACAAAGTCATAAAGTTTGATATGATATGTATGTTAAGAAATTATCAAAATGTCTTCTGATTACTCAGATTTGCTGAATCATGTCTCATGTCCATGAGACAATTATGTCACGCATATGTCCATGAGAGAATTTTTAAAAAGTGGTTGAGTTCCTGAATCCAAAGTTGCTAAAAAATGGTAATGGTCATTTTAGTTTCCGTGTTAAAAACGTTTTTGCCTTTTACGTAATAAAATAAATAAGAAATATACACACGGAGGGCACAGCTTGGATGTCTGTTCTCTGTGTTACCGGCATCGTCAGCAGCAACATTACCCGCATTGCTTCTCAACGAACTTGATTCTGCGTAGTTTCAGCAGGATTAACCATACGAATGATGACATGTGCAGTTCCCGCGTTCATATTTCTTGTATCCTCCCTGCTTCCGCCAGCAGATTTCCGACCTAGGCCATCTGCAAACCTACATATGAGCAGCTGCTTTGCAGTAGTTGATATTTCTTAGAGGCGTTTTTCCCCATGGCGAGATGACGACCATTGAATTTCTTGAAGAACATCACCTGAATTGAAACTCTTTTCTCTTCTCTAGGTGATCCGTTGAACGTTTTCGTTCACGTCCCGGCCGATCAGCAACACTTCCAAGCTTCTGGTGTTTCAGGAAAATCTTTTGAACAGCACCACGGCTCACTCCATATCTTTCGGAAGCTGCGTGCTGGGTTTGGTTCCGATTGCAATCACGCACGATCAGATTTCGAACCTGTAGCGAAATTATTTTGCCACCCATGTTAATCGCTTTAAAATCACTTCCGGTGAACTCAACACGTATACTTTTTCGACTTATGTCCGGAACTTGGAATGTGTAGGAATAATATTAACTTCATCCGGTTTTCACATTTTTTAAGCTCAATCTCGTACAAAAAAGGATCAATTCTTTGAAGATCATGTAATTTTTTTAAATTATTTGAAGGAAAAATATGGGAACGTCGATTAATTATGTCACGCAAAAATTGACTTTTTAATACCCCCTCCCCCCCCCCCCCTTGTCACGTTTTTGTATGGACCTTCAATTTTTTTTTGTATCGATTGTCACGTTTTCCCAAGCCCCCTGCCCCCCCTTTACTGCGTGACCTAATTGATGGACCTTCCCTATGTGGATAACTTATTTTCTATGACGCCCTTACAAGCCTTACAATACAAGTAAGCATACTTACATTTCAGTGGTTATCTGCCGGATGATTGCTGTAAATTTCTAAAAATGGATAAATATGTTCATATGTTTTCAATTAGATCTTTATGACATTTCACACGTAAAGTGATTTCAACAGCCAATTGGATAGTTCGGATGGATTAAAGTATCTTTTTTAAATCTTCACAAAAATATATTTTAACTGCTTTCTTTGTCCTTTCAATCTTTTGTTTATCTTATTTTAATTTCTATTTTGAATATGAATCATTACTTTCAAACAGAAAAAAACATAACAAATGTAAAATTTTACTTGGGCTACTGTACACACATTGTGACTTGTTTACCAAACCTAGTGGGCACGATATTCGCTATGCTTTTCTCGTTTCTACCACAAACACATCCAAATTCAATTAAAACTTCAACAAGGGCAAAGAGAATCTCCTGCCAAACCACTCTATTTTCGAGCTTAATTTAGCTTAGGTGTAAGTATTTTCAACTAGAATTTAATTCTCTAAAACGCAATTTATAGGAAACGCAGAACAGCAATAAGGCACCTACAACAAATAAAAAACTTTCGCCTGAGGCATATTCGATGGATTGAACTTATTACGGACATCCAAAGCAAATGCTATCCTTGGAAAAGCAAGCAAAATCCTGCATCTGAACAAATAGACGAATAAGGGTACTCAACACACAGCATGTTATAGTGGTAAATTATGGTCACATTTAATCTCAGGTAACAAAACCGGTTTCCTAAAACGCTTATCTCCAATGGAGAGTTTATTTTTTGAAGGCACTCAATAACTCCTTACACTCTATGAGCGATGGAATTCACATTTATAATCTCGTCCGCTCTCACTCACTTGTCTGCTATTTCGATCGGTAGAATGGTTTGCCAACTTTTAATGATAAAAAATATTCAGACTTACTAAAAACCACTGGATGGTTGGTTGGGACTGTTGGCGTTGCTGGCACCATGACTACTATAACTTGTATTTGGCCCACTGCTGGTATTAGGCAACGATAAAGAATTGGAAATGGCTTTTGTCACCTCTTCCTGTAGAGAAGTGGGCGGATCAGACAGGATGTCAGTTGTCGTTGACAGTTGGCGTAGTTTATTTGATACCGCTGGATGAAAAAAGTGTCATTAATCATTCATGATAGAGTAATTGATTGCTTATCCACATACCTGGCCTGAGTTCCACTAGCGAGCAATGCTGATCAACCCACACCCCACAGGATCGACACATCTCATCCAAACTGGCAACGGACACAGTTTGACTGAAGGAGGTCATCATTGGTTCAAAAATTATGCCAAACTAGAACAAGAAAGCACATTTTCGATACAGATCTGATCAAACCACAACAACAGCATTAGGAAAAACATACTATCCAGAATTTCCAGTTACTAAGTGTTCGCTGTCGGACGTATTGTTGATAGAGCTCCTTGATACGACCCGTCCGTTGACGAGAGACTGGTGCTCCGCTCGCAGGAAGCAACGTTTGTAGATTGCTGAAAGGATATGAATTAAATATTCACTATACATTATGATAATTGATTGCCAGGCGTACGATGAGCGTCGACACACCAGATAGTTTGACAATAGAATAAAAAGAGGTTTGGCGTTCCAATGAAAATGAGGGTAATCTATAACTATTTTCAACAAAGCTGTTTGAAAACGCTTTTCAGCGCTTTGAACTTCTTAGTGAATTTAACGGCATTCGCTTCTTCTTCGACTTCTTTTCAGACAAAAAAAATCTTAGAAAGCATGAACTTTATATAGTAAAGTGCACCATACATATATTATTACATCGATGTACTTTTTTCAGTATATTATGTGAACATTTGCTGTTAGGATAATAATGTAAATTATACTGTATTTTTGGTTAATTTGCGAATACTTTGATGCGATATTCAGTTTTTGCCTGCTCTGTTGTTCATTTGAATTGCGTGTTAAGATTATGTTCTATTTTCAGCAAATACAGTTTCATGTAGTATTGCTGTGCGTATGTTTCACTAAAAGAAACACCAAACAAAATTCGACAATATCAAGATGGTTTAACATCAAGATGCACAACCGAAAGCTCCTTAGAAAGCATGAACGTAATATCGCTAAGCGCACCAATAATATACGAATGCTACAACTAAGCAAACGAAAATCATCGATGGCTTGTTAGCTAATATTGATGCACCTTTTTCTGTCTATTCGTAATCGTCAACCCCTCGGCACGGAGCTGGTCTACCAATTCCTTTTATCACATTCAAAAACGAGAGTAAAAAGCGCTACATTTTTATTGGCACAAATATAAACAAGGTACAGTTTTAATCGGTCACGTTTTTTATTTCGTCCGCACAAAACCGAAAATATTCGAGAGCTTGTATCCGAAAGTTAGCACTGGTGTTCTTTGGCTTCAGTTCGCGCTCCAAGCTCTCCTCTCGTATTCGTTTCGGTGCATTTTGAGCCTTTATGATGGAAGGCGTATGATAGAAGTGGACAAGCTAAGCGAGAGACGGGAGGTTATGTTTTCGAAGGTGAAATGGAAGTTATCCGTCGCCGAGAATCTACAAACTCGGAATCCCATCTACGAAGAGGTGCAGGAGCGGAAGGAGAAACTCACGGATCTTGCTGGAAACTTCGAAACCGTTCACACCGTGATCGAAGAGAATAGAGGACGTGGCATCGAATTTCAACTATCGGCTCCAATTCGAGGAAGTTTACTTCAAGGTGAAGACAATCTACTCAAGGTATTCGGTGGAACAGTTGGGTCGGGCATCGGATCGGGCGTCCAACTTTAGCGACAGGACGGATGAATCGAACAACGACTTACGGTATGCACTCAGAGTTCTCGTCGAGATTCAGCAAGCGATGATCCACACAGATAAAAAGAAACATTGAATTTTCTGCGCTATCTAATGCACATAAAGGGAATGCTAGATTTGCCAGAATATAATGGGATATTTCATGTAAATTTAAGCCAGATAACGCCTGAATCCAGCTTGTTGTATGAAAGATTACCAATATTGTTGTATGGCACATGAAAAGTTGCAAACAATTTTGTTGTTTACGCCTCCTTTAGCTTGGATTTAAACAAGGGGATATTTTACACGCTTGTTAAAATTAATTATTTTTTTCTGTGCAGAATCAGTACCTGATGCCGGACAGCTTCGTCAGCTCAACATCCCAGTCTTTAAATGTGAACTGAAGAACTGGCACTAATTCGAAGATTTGTTCGTCAGCTCCATCCATAGCAGGATGGACTTGAAGGATTCACTGAAGATTCATTCGTCAACTCAAGGCTCTCTGAAACGAATATGAATCGAGGGATCCGTGACTCATCCACCTTCTGCTGAAAAAGGTAGACAAACAGACTACGTCCTTGTGGGCGCAGAAAATCATTGACAGTCCAACCTTTGCTGACATTCTGGATTTTCGGCAGAAGCGCTGTAACGCACTTAAAACATAGACTAACTCTAAGACCAGTAGGTCCCATACATATACGATTTTTTTCTTGGCTCAGTCAGTACTAGCACATCGATCCCAAGCTCAATAATGCGCCCCTAATAATGAACTCACACGAACACACTCTCAAATATTCTGTCAAAATAACACAGCAAATCAAAACAAAGGCGCAAATATGTATAACAAGGTGCTGGATTCAAGGTGTACTTTGGACCAAGGGGTTCTACAACAGTGAACCAATTTCAAATCGCTAGTTGCATATTGATTGTTGATTAAACGTGCATGGCGTTCATGAAGCGACCGACTCAAGGGATACTGTGAAGAAGGAATACACGAAGCCGCAAGTTGGAAGAAGGTTAAAGCATTCCATACCAACACATCGTCATCAACGTGTGCAAAATGTTCTAAGGATCATCCGGTCTAATACTGTGAAGAGTTCAAGGCAATAGACACCACGGCTCGCAGGGAGTTGGCACAATCAGCGAGACTGTGCTTTAATTGCTTGCGTCCTTATAATTCAGCGAAGAAGTGCCCATCAAAATCGGTATGCCGTTCTGCAGACTGCAAGCAACGTCATCACACTCTACTGTGCACACAGGAAACGAAGCAAACGGAGAAAAAACGACTCAGGAAGGCCAGGAAGCCAGTTCCGAAACAGCCGAGGCGTCCGTGAGCGTCAACTCGACACGATCGCTGAGAAGCTTATCGCTCAAGCCTACGTTTTGGGAAAGCTCACAGCAACATTGCCGTGTTAACGTTTCAGCGTATCGAATAAGCCGTACCTAGAGGGTCTGCAACTGGCCGACCCGCAGTTCAACAAACCTGGTTCAACGGATGTCACCCTGGGCTCAGACGGCTTACTCTCGATTCTGGAGCCAGGGCAGGACCACAACGACAATCCTGTAGCACATCGTTCCGTCTTTGGATGGATTGTTGCAGAAACGATTTCGAAGCAAGGATGTGCCCACACCTACCATTCGGTCATCAATCTGAATCAGGAGGTTGACATTGACCGCACACTGCGGTTGTTTTTGGAAGATCAACAGCTACAGCGTCCCAAGCAGCTCACCAAGGATGAGGAACGGGTGGTTGAAAAGTTCAACTCCACCCACAAGCGCTCGCACGAAGGTCGATTTATCGTCCGTTTGCCTATGGAGGATGATTCAAAGCTCAAACTAGAACATTTGCTACCAGAGCGGTTGAGAGCGATGGAACGTCGATTTGAAAACGATAGCAGCAAAAACTTCAAGCAACGATACACATCATTCATGCAGGAATACCTGCAATTGGGCCACATGGAGGTTGTTCTGCCTACGGATATCGACATGGACTGTTCGAAATCTTACTACTTGCCACACCATGGTGTTATAAAGGAGGACAGCGTAACTACAAAATTTCGAGTGGCTCTTCTACAACCACGACCACAACGACATTTTACTAGACGCCGATCTGTTCGAAGTGCTTCTACGATTCCATTTATTCCTGGTGGTATTCATTGCGGATGTCGAGAAGATGTACCGCCAAGTCCTGGTGCATCCAGACGATATATACTTCCAAAGCATCGTTTGGTGAGAATCTTCTGACAAGTCCATTCAATATTTTCGTCTTTGTACCGTCACCTACGGCCTGAAGACTTCAGGGTTTCTAGCTATGGTAGAACTACACAAGGCAGCAGACGAATTCGAGCAGCAGTACCCGAAAGCTGCTGAGCAAATCAAGAAGCATACGTACGTCGATGACTTAGCTTCAGGCGCAGACTCGGTGGAGAAAACGAAACGTATCATCAAGGAAATCAACGAAATTCTTGGCAAAGCAGGGTTTACTCTACGTAAATGGAGTTCAAACTCGCCCGAAGTACTCGACTCGCTGACGGATACCATCAGTGCCGCAATGCCGATTCAATTCCATAACGAGCGGAGGAACATCGTGAAGGCACTAGGAACGCATTGGCTTCCAGCAGAAGATGTATTCACATTTAAGGTTACCGATCGATGGTCCAAACAACAAGCACCATCTGCTCTCTGATTCAGTGAACTTATTCGATCCATTTGGATGGTTCACACCGGTGATTGTACGAGTCAAAATCCTTTATCAACAATGTTGGCTATACGATCTCAACTGGCATGACCCGCTGCCCCCGTCATTGAGGAGGTCTGGACTAAAACGAAGGAGAATTTGCATTATCTAGAAGAAGTCAAAATGGCACGATGGGCGGCAAACTACAAAGGCCGCATCGGGTTCTCGGATGCATCGGAGAAAGCGTATGCTGCTGTGATTTATCTCTAATGTTCATGTTACCTTGCTGGCAGCGAAGACCAAGGTCGCTCCTGTACGACAAGTCTCCATTCCTCGTCTCAAGCTAAATGCAGCGGACCTCCTGGCGAAACTAATGAAGCAAGTAGCAGAGCCACTCAAGCAATTCGAAAGGTTGAGCAGTACGCCTGGACGGATTCCACGATAGTTCTGCAGTGGCTATCCAGCCACCCCCGCAAATGAAGCACCTACATAGCGAATAGAACTTCTTCGATTCTGTGCATCATGCCGAGAAAGCTCTGCGAAATCTCCCAGTTGGAGCTTATCAATCATCCTTTGTGGTGAGCGGGGTCCGCATGACTGTCCGAAGATTCCGCAACTTGGAAACGAAACGCACCAGACGAGGAAAACGAGGAGCAATCACTGGAGGACGTAAACGATTTCAGTCGCTCAATGTTTCAGTTCGTTTTCCAGCCACAAACAACGTCATCGAGAAGGAGTAACTCGAACAGTGATCCGATCTCAACGTGGCCTGCTGGCCGTGTTCAAAGATTCGTCAACAATATCAGATGCAAGACAACCGGCAGCGATAAGCGATCCGGTTCTATTCTGCCATCGGAGTTGCATCAGGTTCGGATGCAGTTTGTACGGCTGGCACAGCAAGACTCCTAAGCAAGCGAAATCAAGACTCTGGCGCGAGGAGAGGAAGTTCTTATCAAGTCCAGTATTTCCAGCCTGTACCCTTTCCTGGATGGTACCGGCACCCTTCGGGTTGGGGGACGGCTGTAGGACTCGGTGTATTCCTTTGGTGTCAAGCACCCGATAATCGTCCCGAAAAATCATCGATTCGCAAAACTTCTGAGCAAGGAAATACACATCAACAACTGTCACGCTGGGCCAACTTTGATGACCGCAACAATCAACCAACGTTACTGGATTCAAGGTTGTCAGACATCCCTAAAGCAGGTGGTACGAGCTTGCGTGCCATGTTGTCGTAACAAGGCGCAAACGGCAAAACAACTGATGGGGAGTTTGCCAGCAGCTCGAGTGATGGCGTGTCGCCCTTTCGCCCACATCGGAGTGGACTATGCTGGTACGATTCTGGGCGATGCAGCAACACACGAGGAGTACGGAGCGTGAAAGGATACATTGTTGTTTTTGTATGCCTTTCGACTAAAGCCGTTCATTTGGAGATCTAACCATCGACACTTTTCCAAGAGCATTCAAGAGGATGATCGCACGCCTTGGATTGCAACGAAATGTGGTAAATGGCACGAATCTGGTAGAAGCTGATCGTCAGCTGCAGGAAATTTACAAGATCGTCATGAAGAACATCAAGCAAGCAGATCATTTTTTCACCAATATCGGAATTCGCTGGAAGTTATTCCACCAGCGAGTCCACATCAAGGCGGTAGAGGCCGTGAAAAGCGAAAAGGAGTTACTTCGCCCGATCGTTGGACGAAAAGCTAACCTACGAAGAATTATCGACGGTGTTGTGTCAAGTGGAGGCCTGTCTCAACTCGAGGCCCCTCTGCCCTATTTCAACGCATCCTGACCGCGTCGAGGCACTCACCCTGGGACATTTTCTGGTTGGGCAGACCTTGAATCTGCTAACGGAACCAGATATAACCCATTTCAGGATAAATCAACTGGATCGTTGGCAGAAGGTTCAGCGGTACACAGCGAAATTTTGGCAGCGCTGGCGCGACGAGTACATCACTACGTTACAACCCAGGGGAAAGTGGAGAACTAGTCAGGATAATTTGAAGCCTGGACTTTTGGTCCTTTTGAAGAATGATAGCAGCCCACCGTCAGCTTGGGAGCTGGTCCGCATCGTCGCAGTAGATCAAGATCAGCGAGGATTGTTTCGCACCGTCACTCTACGCAGAGGCAAGTCGGAGTATCAGCGTCCGGTGCAGAAGTTGTGTCCACTTCCTGATTGAGATGTTGGCTCAATGCGGGGAGGATGTTTGACTAATAGCTTGGTTGGTTTCTTCGTGTAATTAGGACAGGATATGAACGGTTCGTTCCCGTGTGCATCGATAACTGGCGAAGTATGACCATCGTGATTGCGCTAATGTCGTACATCCAAGCATACCATGAAGCCGGAGTTTTAAACTGCAAAGCAGAGAAAATCCAGAAAGCGGACGAACGCGATTTTGCTGTGTTGGGTCCACATGATAGGAAGCAACATTCCTGTGAAGGCTGTGTTCCTACAACACGGTGTCTCTATGCAAATGTAAGGAGCATTTTTCTGTTCTTACAGTATAACCATACTGAAGGCGGCGGATTCGATTCCCCGTGGATTCAACCGAGTTCGAGGGTTTCTTTTAGGTAGGAAATTGTCTTAACTACAATTCCATGCCTTGTTGTCAGCATTGAAAGCTCTCAATAAGTAACTGTTGAAGTACATTTGAAACACTAAGTTGAGAGCAAGCAATAAGCTTGAAATGCTAAGAAAGAAGAACAACCGGCTGCATAGCAACAGCTGGCTTTAAAAAGGCTGACACAGGACAGCAGTTCAATCAACACCTCGTCGGCGTGCCTTCCCACAGCTGAATGCCAACTGACGAGAATATGCAACAGTAAGTTAGAGAAAATCCAATCGAACAAACTCTTTACTTGAGAAATTGAAGTTTCTACGTATGGGTTTTTGTGACACTTAAAGCGATGACGTGGATTAATATTTTCTTTCGATTCGAAATCCGAAAATAAGTTTTACTCCGCCTTTCCGATTGGCGTGAGGGAGATGAAATCAAAAGGTATTTGCATCAAAACAACTCCTCGGTTGGAAAAGTTGAATTGGTCATTCTTAAATGTGAGCATGGTCCGCGATTGAATTTATGTTTTCTTCTCGGCCTTCTTGGGAAGCAGCCCCTTAATTTAACTCCCCTTTTTTTCGCCAAAAATCAACATGTTAAGGACACGCGAAGGGAGGCAGTGCATGATGTAGGCTTGCTTAGAACAGGTAAATCCCCCTACAATCCCTTACAATCCCCATCCATAATTTCTCAAAGAAAAATGCCAACTGTAAAACCTCTACTACTAAAGTTCAAACTTACCTCAACGAATTATTCAGTTCGCTAATCTCCCGCTTAACGGCTTCTATCTCTTCGGTAATCGCAGCCCGCTCCGAACGCAACTGCTTAATATAATCTGCGCCCTTCTGCAGCATTGCGGCTTTGCTCAGCTGTAACAAAGAAAACAAAAGCAAAAGACATGGGTTGGAAACAGTTCTACCCTGAACACACAAGCAAGATGTGCCCTTATCCGGTTTGATTTCGAGCCCCCACCTTGGCGTTTGGATTCTGTTGCAGCTGAGGAATGAGCGAATGCAGCATATCGAAGCCGTTCTTGATGTTGTAGCGCCGTTTCTGTTCGGCATGAATGTGGCACGACCGTCGCTGGTTGAATTTACTTCCAACTCCGCCAGAACTTGAACTCATGCCACTGTTTTCGCCTAGCCCGGAAACATTGAAGACGGGTGACATAGGTGTGTCACTTTCAAACATTGATTCGGACGATATACTTTGTGACAGTCCGGAAATGCCACTGTAGGAAGCAGGTGATGCGAATGATTGCACAGAACTTTTTCCTGGCGTGTTATGCTGGGACTGCGGGGTCGATTGAGGTTGGCTCAACTGCGACTGAGCGGGTTTCGGAGATAGTGGACTGCCCTGTGGAGAATGCTGGTAATGCGACGATTGTTGCATTTGCTGTTGTTGAACAATTTGTTGATGAGATTGTTGCTGGGGTATTTGTAAGTTACTTATGGCACTTGACGACATTGTAGTCTGTTGCTTAACATTAAATAAGGTACTCGTATCTGCAAACATAAGGCAAGCTTGATTTAAAAAAACAATAATTGAAAACGCATCAACGTACTGTTTGTAGTTAGTAACTGCGCCAACAGTGCACTATTTCCCATGTTTAACACTGGTTCACTAGAAGCTGCATGGAGGCCAGCAAGCATGCTTGGTCCCGCGACAGCTGGTGATAAACTACTACTACTGCCAGGCTGCTTCATGATCATTGAATTACTACGAGTTCTTAACTTTGGGTTTGGTTTGGCTTGATACCGAGGAACAGCAAAATTTTCAGTCTCCTTCGGTGGCAGCGGAAAAGTAGCGTTAATGGGTAAACTGTTTGAGCGAAACATTTCTTTGGTTGGATGTGGCGGTAGTCGCTTATGTTGTGATTGAGATGAGGACTGTTGTTGCTGCTGCAGCTGGAGATCTTGTAACTGCTGTTGGGATTGCTCTATGGAAGGTTGCTGGTGAGGAGGAGATGAATGTCGCATGCTTCGACCTGTATTTCCGTAGGGTAAGGTATTTTGGGAGGGAATTTTGTATGGTTGCGGTTGACTGTGATAGGATTTGTAGCTTGAGGTTTGAGGATAAAGGGATCCCTTGAATGTATCCTGATGCGGCTGTTGAAGAATTGCTGCCTGTGGTGTATTTTGTGAGGACAACATCGGAGGATAGTTTTGTGCTGTGGGCATCGAAATTGAGCGTGCTTGAGTTTTCTGATTGGCCACTTGGTTATGTACCGGAAGTGACTGACTGTGTGTCAGGAGTTTCGAATTCATACTCTGCATAAGCATGTTTGGATTACTATCCCCCGTAACGGTACTGTTGGTTAGATTCATTGGGTTTCCAGGGGAACCGGTGATTTGCTGATGCAAGCTGTAATTCGGTAAATTCTGGTTTGGCGGTGCGCCGGACATTTGGATGATTCCGCTGGGTTGATTTTGATAGTTAGAAGACGGATAAGGATTGTTTAGAATATTTTGACTCAAATGCGGCTGCGAGACAAGGTTATATGCCATTGTTTGATGCGTGGTCGGTGGGCATTTATCATAATTGTGAGGCTCGCGTCTAAGAAAAGTAAGAAAGAAGGTTAGTTAGAAAAAAAATCTTGGTTGGTTCGTTTCTAGCCAACGATAGAATTTCACAACACGATAGAAAACCCTGATGAAGAAGCCAAAAGGTTTCCGTACATGTCGAAATTCTTCAATTTGGTGAATGATCTTCAGTAGATCATGTTATGATAGGAAATTATTTTAAACTCACCCTGAAATTCTGGGAAAGGAACGCGAGAACCGTTGTTTACTGTCCTTACTGGCTTCGTCAGTGGATGTTGTGTTTTCACTACTGCCAGATGCTATAGGAACGTTTGAAGGAACTATTGACTGCTGGCCCAGCTGCTGTACAGTTAGGTACGAACTTATCACGTTACTCAATTGTTGTTGTTGCTGTTGACCAGAAGTGACAGTCGCTGATGATGAAGCGATGGATGTGTCGGTAAGGCTTTGTGCGTAAATCTTCGCAGAGTATTGAATTGTGCTTGGTGTAATAGATGATTGTTGGTGTTGTTGTTGTTGCTGCTGTTGGGTGATGTTTAACGAAGTCCCAGAGCCTGAAATCACAGAACTACTGCTACCTTCCGTCCTACTGGAAATTTGATGTGACGAAATTTGCTGAGTAGTGCTATCGGTTGGGTCGTTTATCTCTTGGATGCTACTATCACTATTCATTTGACTGAACCCTAAATTTAATGAACGTTCAACCATTATTGCAGATATAATGAAAATAAAACCGTACAGACCTCCGGTGTAGTTATAGTCGATCGCTTTCAGGATATCTTCGGATCCTTCTTCAGGTACTGGTGCCAAGCGCGGAAAATTTAGAAAATCCAAATCCAGGTCCATCAAATCCTCAAAGTTAGGCTGCAGTGGTCCAAGGCTTGGCTGAATAAAATCCGCCCTTCCCGCTCCTCGTGCTGGAATGGACACATATCGAAAGGCAACCATAAATTAAAGAAGTTGTAATGGATCCCACCACCGTCTAAAATGGGAGGGGTGTTCGGACTTTTGCGACTTTTGCCTATAAAAGCATAAGAGTCCCGTGTCAATTTTGGATTAGCGATGAATAAATTTAACGATTTGATTCGTATGTTTACTGGTGTACTGAGAACTAAAAGTTGTATGTTTTTAGAGAATGTCATGAAAACATAACCTTGGTTCTCACTTCCATGAGCACGAAAAAAATAATTTGCTCAGCTTGCTGTTTTCGGATGAGATTGGTATGCTTTCATAGGTATCGAACAATGGTTACGGGAGAGGAAGGTGACGTAACGAGGGAAGAGGATGGTGGAGTTTGTCACAATATCATAAGTCTTACTCAATAACCCTTAAAAAGAATTCGGTATTTTTGACATAACTACGTTTGTTATAATGCATTCTTAGAACAATAAAGATTGCACAATTGTTGTTAATGTTGAGAATTGCGATTTAATGATGTTAAACGTTGTTATGTCAGTATCCTGTGCCAAAAGTACCGGACCTTGTTTATGGTTTATGAATCTAGCAGACTTTATGTTTAGCACAAGCCAGAACGTATTCCAAGCATGAGGTTGTTTTGAAACTAATGTTAGCCAAAGAACAAACAAAACATGAGCGTTGTATGTTATTGTTTACCCCATGATTGGAATAGGGATTTGAGTAACAGAAGTCGAAGTCGTTTCTTACCATACCCAGACAACCAGAATGCACGTATGTTAAGAGTAGCAGTAGTAGTTTTCATAATGTACACTTTTTCTGAACATCCCAAACTTAACTAAGATCTACCTGAACTCGATCAAAAAAGCAACCATAGTTGAGAGTAACGAGCTGCCAAAATCGACCTGATTTAGGTTGACTAATTGTCCAACTATGTTTAAACACTTTCGTGTAGTTATATTTTTCACTGATTTGAGTAAGTCCTACTGAAATTTCGTTTTTTTTTGAATCAATGATGAAAGATGAATACATGTGGACAAATCGTATAGAATGCAAAAATATGACTAATACGTGCAAAAGTGGAGTTCACATGTCATTTGTATAATCTGTAACAACGACTTTAAGACGAAGTCTCTTACAGTATGTTTAAACTTAAAAAAATATATTCACCGTATTTATACATCGAAATTTTGGATTTTATACGGTTTAACTTAAAAACGATGCGGTGTATTTCATAACTATATGCGATTTTTACGGGAAATGTAGCAATTTACGATATCAGTTGTATGTTATACGGCTTCTGGTTGTCTGGGTAGGTACTCACCTATTTCTCTAGAATCTGGAAATGGATACTGTGATAATGTAGAAATGAGAGTATCAGTGGGCATACTATCGGTAATCATAAACAGTGGTTCACTGCTGTGTGGTGACCATTCTAAGAAGTCTAGCTCGCTAGCCTGTAATGAAAAGAACAGCAATTTATTAGTTTGACATGGTAAATGGACAATTCGAGAGAGTTTCCTTTTTCTGTGCAAATATTCATGGTTGAGCGCGGTTCAACAGAAACCGAGCTAAATTGATGAACAGGTTCAACAAATCAACCGCTATAGCTTCCGCAGTCCTGTGCCGATATTGAAGCAAAATTCTCTACAACAATCGCTTTTATGGATTCTAAGGCACCATATAATTTTTGCAAAAAAAACTATCTGTTAGAAAGGTGTTTTCAAAGATAAAGAAAAGTAGGGCCTTATTTTGACTATAATGTCCCAAGAAATATATTTATGAGATAGGTTAGTACGCCATAGGAACGCAGATGTTCTCGCCAGCGACTGGAGCGAAATGGATCGACGTCACAGAAGATCATCAGCAGACCATCAATGAGCTTTCTAAAACAAGTTTGAAATAACTGAAGTCCAATTTATGCTATTGTTTAATTATAAGTTGTTACTTCGTGACTGAATGGAACTAAGGACATTTTTAAGAAAACCACTTGTAGGAGGCATAACTTTTGCTGATTATTATAATTGTGGAAGTTTTGCCAGCTCAATCTTTTTTAAGTTCAGTGAATGTGCTAATTTCTGCTACCGTCGTCGAAAAAGGACTTTCAGTTTAATAGCTACTGAACTTCGCAGCATTCCCGTTAGACTGCTTCTTGCCAAGGAACGCTACGTTAGGATCTGGACCATGAAGTGTTTGGTAATACGTTGTTAATTGAATTGCTGGATATAAAGACTCGACGAATAGAATAAGAACCTACGGAACTAGAACTGCAGTTTCTTGGAGCTATTCGAGTTTTATCGTTTTCAAGCAGTCTACAAGTATGTACAGGGTGTCTCACAATAGGTGTCACTAAAACAAAATGGGATTACAAAAAAAATTCACCAAATCATAGGATTTATTTTTCATTTGAAAGATACATTTATGGAAATAAACCATATCAATTCAATTCGAATCTCTCGCTTTTTTCCATGACAACTTTACTTTGCGCAAACGCTTTGTAAACCCATCGCAGCTGGCACGCTCGATTTCCTAAGGAATTTGGTCCCAAATATCAACTAAATGTTTCTTGAATCGATTTAAAGCAAGCCCTTTTGTAGGGCCTATATGTTGATGCATATAACCCCAAGCATAGTAGTCAAGTGGGTTGAGAACCGGTGAAGATGCAGGCCATTCTTCGCTTGTGATGGAATCGGGCAAATGTTCCGCGCACTACGCTTGTGTCTTCTTTGCCTTGTGAGCTGAAGCTGAGTCCTATTGGAAACAATATGGTGTATTCTCATACAGCGTTGAAGCACGCGGAAGCAAGTAGTTCTTCAAAACCTGCTCGATGTAATATTCAGTGTTGATTTTTACGTTAGGTTCTATGAAATGAAGAGGAAGTTTCCCTTTTCGTGAAACGGCGCCCTATACCATGATTTTCGATACATTCTGATAGCGTTCTACAGCTAGTTTATCTCTAGGAATATTGGCAAGACTTTTTCCATACCCAAGATCATTTTGTTTATTATGACTGTCCTGAAGGAGGAAGAGCTTTTCATCCGAAAATAAAATCTCGCAGTCACCGTGCCGCCATAAAAGATTTCGGCTTCTTTGGACCCTGGCTTGCTTTTGACGCTTCGTCAACCCGTGAAACCGTTGTTTCTTGTACGGCTTGCATACCAGATCAAATCTGAGGAGCCTGTTCATTGAAGCATGGGAAATTTGAAATTGTTTTCTCAATTTACGGCCAGATACGGCCGAATTACGTCTTATTCGCTCCCTCACACATTTGATCTTTTTAATCGTTCTGGCAATTCGTCTGGCACCTTCTTTGTGCTGAATATGGACATTTCTAGTTTCCACGAACCATTTCAAGGTACGAAAAAAAAACACTTACAAATTTTGCAAATGTAATTTTAAAAATTGCTCCCCTATAGCTTCCACGGTAGCTGATAAATATAAACAAACGGACTCGCTTATTAATCTTCAGCGAAAAGCAGTCAGAAGAATATACTCAAAACGGGTATGATCAATTCCGCTGTTAAAATTACTCAGATGAAATAAACTAAGACTGAAAAAAGGAGACACACTGTATATTTTGAGTTTTTTTTTACTGAGCTTTCAATTGAATCCAGTTGGAAATGATATCGCAGTAGCAGTTGCTTTATCTTAAATACACCTTCGTTCAAGCAACAACCTTCAACAGGTTATGGGCCCAGCTGCGTAACTGGCAAATAGAAATCAAAGAAAAATCTGTTTGAAATTTGAAGCGCTTGGAGAATGGACAGAAGCCGGGAGATTTTCTCATTGAAGCAATAGGATGACCACCAGTTTGAAAAAGGCTGGAATCGTCCAGTTTGCAGGAGCACGATTCGATACGTGGATGTTCCGTATCGAGACCCAACGAACGGCTCACGATGCCCAGGAGATTCAATCAACCACAGGAAACGGCAAGCGCAGAAATCAAGAAAGCTTCTGAGGATAAGGACAACAAGGCAAAGGCGTTTCTGGTCACTTTTTTTCGCGGATAGTCACTTTGTATGTCCGGGAAAAGCAGACGGCAAAGGCTATGTAATGCTTCTCAAACATATATTCGCCAATCCCTGGCGTTGCTATCGATGAACGAAGAAGCTGCGCCAACGAACCATTTTCAACATTTTGACGAGCTCATCAGCCAGCTGAAGGATGCCGGGACGGCGGTGTCAGACCTAGTCAACTGATTATTTCATTGCCAAGTTCCTATGATGCTGTAACAACGGAAATGGAAAATTTAGCAGTTGATCAGATAAAGTTGTTATGGCTCGTCTACTGGTAGAAGAACAAAAACGGCCTGGAATAAATTTCGAAACTGGTAGTAACGGACTAGAGAACAATGTCTTAGCAACCAAACTGAAGACTGAATCAGAAGCAATATCAAAGTTCAAAGAGAAGTTCTTCTCAACGTTTGTGAAGCTGGCCATCTCCGATAACATTGATAGTGCTAAAACACGACAAGCATGGATGGCACAAAAGAAGGTATGGTTAAAGGAAAGGTGTCAACGGAAAATGGACTTTTATCGTTAAAGATCAGCAAGCATCTGCAGTTCAACCTACTATCGGTGGAAGGTTTACTCAAGGTTGGTTTGCAGGTAGAGTTCAAGTCAGATCGAGCGATCCTTATTAAGTCTGGAGAGACCATCGGCGAGGCTGTGTTGAATGGAAAATTCTGTTCTACCTGTACATGAATGTTGAAAAGTGCAGCATTGGTAACACACGCGGAAAGCACTGATGAGATGGATTGGTGGCATCGGCGGTATGCCCATGAGGAATGCCGCGACGTGCTGAAGCTTCAGAAGCTGAAGATGGTGGATAGAATGAAGCTCGACGTTAAGAGTGAAGGTATTTTCTGTAGAACGTGTGCGGAAAGCTACTTTGTACGTTCACTTTCGAACGGCTCAAGACTCGCGACAACAAGACCACTGGAGAGAATACATACTGAAATTTGTGAGAAAATGACGCCTGGCCGTTGTTTATCTCATAAAGACGAAAAATAAGCTGTTTAACTACTTGAAGGAATATAAAGCCATGGCAACGGCAAAATTGGGAGTTAAAGTGGAGCAAATACGTTGCTATTTGGGACGCGAGTATTTCAGCAATCAACAGCTGAGTACTGAGCAATGTGGTGTTCAAGTCGAGTTAGCGGTCGGCTATACACCGCAAAAGAATAGAGTAGCTGAACAGTTGAACCGAACGGTGACGAAGATACGAGCTCTTTTAGTTCCAATCCCGAGCACCAAAGTCAATCTGGGGTGAAGCTGTGTTAAATGCTGTTTACGTTGCAAATAAAAGTCCAGCTGAAGCCCTGAAAAGTAAAACTCCCGCGGAAATGCGGCATGGTGTGAAACCAAAGGTTCCGAAACAGAAACGAAGGAAGTTAGCCAATGTTCCGTAATGCTTCGATAGTCACCGTGTGGATATCGGCTTTGGAATACGGTATCGAGGAAGCAGTTTGTGGGTCGAGATGACCGATTCAACGAAAACGAATTGCCGTTCAAATCGACTCAGAAGGTATAGGTCAACGCTAACAAGGAGATTCTATTGGTAGTTCCTGAAGTGTTAGGTGCGCAACTAAGTTCTCGCTGTTTTTTGGTGAAAAAGGAACTTTATTTTGAAAACAAAGGATACAAACGAATTATTCAAAGAATTGCCCATCCTTAGCTATGACTTTTTCCCATCTTTCTGATAGAACGTGAATACCTATTCGATAGAACTGTTCGTCTTTTGATGCTATCCAAGAATCAAGCTATTTTGAGATGTCATCATATGAGTGGAATTGCTGACCAGTGAGACCATGTGCCATCGAACGGAACAAGTAATAATCGGACGGTGAAATATCAGGAGAATATGGCGGGTGGGGTGGGACTTCCCATTTGAGCGTTTCCAAGTAGGTTTTCACGGGTTTCGCAATGTGAGGTCGAGCGTTGTCATGCTGAAGAATCACTTTTTCGTGTCTGTGCTCGTATTGTGGCCGTTTTTCGTGCAGTGCTCGGCTCAATCGCATCAATTTAGTTCGATACCGTTCCCCGGTAATGGTTTCGTTTGGTTTCAACAGCTCATAATAAATAACACCAACTTGGTCCCACCAAATACACAGCATAACCTTCGCAGCGTGAATATTCGGCCTAGGCGACGATGTTGAAGCATGCCCGGGCAGTCCGCATGAATGTTTCCGTTTTGGGTTACTGTAATGAATCCATTTTTCGTCACCCGTCACAATGCGATTCAGAAAACTCTTCCTTTTTTGCCGCTGGAGCAGTTGTTCACAGACGAACAAATGACGCTCGACATCTCTTGGCTTCAAATCGTAAGGAACCCAAGTTCCTTGCTTTTGAATCATTCCCAACGCATGCATTCGCTTAGAAACGGCTTGGCGGGAAACTCTCCTAATCATGAACCAAGCTCTTTTTGAGACGGAGTTTGACACGGATCCTCATCGAGCAATGCCTCCAATTCAGAGTTTTCGAAGTTTTTTGGCCTTCCTTCACGCGGACGATCATCAACACTGAAATCACCGTTTTTGAAGCGAAAAAACCAATCACGACACGTTGTTTCACTCAGAGCAGCATCACCGTAAACTTTTTGGAGCTCTCGATGTCAGCCGCCGTTTTCTTCGAATGAAAGAAGAAAATCAACATTTCCCGCAAATGACGATTATTTGGCACGAAATCAGACATCTTCAAACAACCAAAATATATAACACTAAACCAAAAACACTGATTTGGCAAAGCGGTTTGTTTACCATATGTCTGAGCTTGGTTTATGACGCTTGAGATGTACAACATTTGACCAGCACTTACTACTGGCGCGATCTATTGCTAAATAGCGGGAACTTAGTTGCGCACCTAATACAACAGCAAGAGGGAGAAGATGTCGAAGCAACAGAGAGGGGTGAAGAAAATGATATCGTAGTAGCAGTTACTTTGTTGAAGAAATCATAAATGTATGTTCCCCATAGCAGTAATGTATAAGTCTTCAATAAACCTTTGTTCAAGCAACAACCTTCAACCAATCCTTCATTCATGGCACAGTTATTTGAAGTTTCTCCAGCCACATTGTATTGGTTTTGGAATAAGTCCGTTAAATTGCACTAATATTATAAAATCAATATTGTATGAGATATCATTCTCATGTCATTGAGTGGAGCTTTCAATGTTTCGAATTATATTATAACAGTAGTCATTTATAGCTCCAATAAGCTTTCTTCTAATAGTGCCAACACTAATGGAAATTGCCATGCTGGAAAGCTTTTTTAAATGAACAGAATGACTAAAAACTAATATTTTCATTTCTACAAGAAGTACGACAATACATCACTTTAAACAAATCGTTAACTATTCATAAAAAGCGATAAGTTCTCTGATCCATCAATTTTAATTTAGCCATATAACTACTTGAGCGGAAAACTGTTGTCAGTAGTGAAAACACTTCCATGCTGCACGTGCCAATGGATCTACAACATATGCTTACCCATTTAGTTGGCATAACGAACCTCTTCGGTTACACTGCACTGAGCTATGATGCCAAAACTGACCAATTCGGTCCTGCAAGCGAAGTCAGAAAACTTTTCTATGCAGTTATCAACAGTGGGCTGCTAGTGTCCTACGGGTTATGGAGGTGGCATGCCAGCAGTGAATTTCGAAAGTCATATTATTCTGAACACGGCAGCAAAACAGCCGTCATTAGCTACATGATAACCAGTTATGTCTACTTTCTGCATACATTGTTCTTAGTGTTGAAAAGTTTGTATCAATCTCATAAGTATTTGAAGTTATTCAATCGTATACTTTTAGTGAACAGAACTATGCAAACGCATTTATTCTATCGGCCAAATATTGAGAATATCCTCTTCAACGTTAGAAAAAAACAATTATTTGTGGTAGTGCTTTATGTTAGTTTCAGTTCATTAGTAGTGATGTTTAAGGGAGTCGTATTCAACAGATGGGATCTGTTTAAATGCTGTTTTGCGTACTGTATTGTCATGGTGACTTGCAACATGTACAATTTACTGTCTTCAACAGTTGCAATGATGATTGGTAATAAGTTCCGTTTTCTTAACCTGCTTATTGCGAACAGTTCTTCGAGTGTTTGTGGCCAAAATCCGGATGCTGAATTATGTGGAATTCTCACAACTAGCTTCTGTTGTGTGGATCAGCTATACGACATCCTAATCATCTACTATAATAGTTTTGGAATTTGCCATATGATTTCAGCAGTAACGGTATTCTGTGAAACAACACTTCAAGCTTTTTTTTTGTGCGAAAATTTTATGATGCCGAAAGTGATTATCAATAACACGGATAATACATTCAAGTTGTCATACGATATTTCCTGGGTAGTCTGTCAGTGGATAACCTTTATCTACATGATTACTGTATTTGAGGACCTGAAAGAAAAGGTTTGTATGTACCGGCAAAATCATGGTTTGATGGATGTATACTATTAATTAATAAATACATAGGGTAGATACTTTATTCTTGTGAAGCACGGGGTAAATAACCGGTTCGGAAAACATCCAGGGTTAGGATAAAGAAAAGTTTGTTCTGAGGTTTTGTTCAAGGCCGTCACTCATTATGTCACTTAGACTAAAAATGTATATCACATTTTTTGACCCAAATGTGTTAAGCAACATAGGAAAATACACCAAGAAGCACTTAATGGTAATGCAAGAATAACAAGGAACGATGTAGAGCTCAGTCGGTAAAGGCACAGCTTCAAAGCAACAGCATGCTGGAGGTGGCAGTGTACGATTCTCGGTCTGGTCTAGAAATGTTTCATAAAGGTAGAAGGAGATGTTCGCTCATCACCATGAGGCACCAAGAGTGAACAACAATGTTTTTGGCTAGAATGAAAGATATGAAGAGAAAGTTTTTGATAGTTCCGCTAGTGTGCGGCAGGATTGGAAATGTAACAGATGTTTTTTTTAGGAAAATTGAGCAAAAAGGGCATGTATACAGTGGTACTCGAACCAAGGACATTTTTGCCTAACATCCCACTGCGGGGTAGGTTGAAGGAGCACGGACTAAGTCCGCGAAGTGGCGAGGTCGACGAGGTATTGCGTTGTCTGCAATTTGAGATCATCAGTTTTTACGCATTGAGGATGTATGTTAGTTTCAAACATCACCTTTTGGTTTGGTTCTCACCTCAGTGTTCTGCCTACAGTAGTGGGAGTAGTAACTGCTGGCGGTCATTCATGCGCATATGCATCCTACTTTGTGATCTTTTAATCAATATCGAACTAGTTTCATATGGAAGCGCAAGTACTGTTTTGACGCGAAAATAGTAAGTTTGTATTTAGAAGTTCGGATTTAAAGACTTACGTCCGCACTCGCTGTAAAGTAGCCATGAACTAACTAACTACTTGCTAAACCTTATATAACAATGACTCTAAGAATATACTTTACTGCCATGAACCATTACCCAACTTATCATTACTTTCGGGTCCCTTCTTTGTTTGTTATTGTTCTGCCGCCCTTATCGCGCCGTCAATATTTAATGCAACTTTGCATCGCTCTCTAGGGTCTCAGATAGCCCTAGTCGGTTAAGTCACAGTATTACCAAGCCTGTGGCTGTGGGTTCGAGGCAATCTTTTAGGTTGGAATTTTTCTCGACATTCCTGGGAATAGAGTATCATTCCCCTTACCACACAATACACAAATTGCTGGCATCTAAAGTTCTCAATTTATAACTATAGAAGAGCATCTAAAGTTCTCAATTTATAACTATAGAAGAGCGGATTGTCTTATGATGTATGACTTGACGTCAGAGTGACTCATGGCAATGGCTATTACATTGATTGATCAATATGCAAACTAAATTGGGACACGTACCCGCGAGGCTTTGTTTGAATGCAGTTATTATAAAATAAATCCCATAACAGCAGCCATACGAAAGATCGGCTAACTAACCCCGGTAGAACCTAGGTCATATACCGACAACCGATTCGAGCGTTTGTTCATAACGGCTCAAAATCGTCCACTGGCAAAACAAGTTTGTAATTTTCAGAACAGATTTGATTCACGCGATATCTGGCTTAAATTTATCTGAAATATCCCTAGCCTAGTCCATCTATATTATTATTGAAAAAAGAAGAAGGAATTAACTCACTTGGGTCAAGCCTTGGCAACCAAGCTGTCAGGCAGCTCCAGCTTGATACCCAAAAAAATTATACCGAAATTATAAGCAATGTTCAAATAAACCTGTTTTTTCGATATTTCTGCATTCAAAGTAGTTAGAAAGAAAATGGCTGTTTTTGTGATTTTTGGGGATTTCCTGCAATAAAATGCATGGCGATGCAATCAAATGTAGGGTATGTGTCCCCTGACGTGTGCCTAATATGCAGCGGTCGTATACTCATAAAGTAGTGGAACTGGAAACGGTATTCAACTAGTAATAGGTTTGCTTAGATAAGCATAATAAGACATTTGCTGCTCTGATCCACGAAAAGTTAAACAAGTTATTTTTTAGAGACGACTACTAGTATGCGGATGCACAAAGTTTGAAGGAAGCATTCCATATGTGTGAATTTTATTAGATTTACCATAAACTCATGTTATAATTCAAGTAGATATGAGCCTGATGTCACTTAAATCAGCTCTGTTGTTTGAAAGATTGCAAACAATTTCGTAGTTTACTCTTGATTTGGCTTTTAATTGAACGAAGGGAAACAATACACATCTGCTAAAATTCATCATTTTTTCTGTGTTAAGTCGGTCTTTAAACACCAGATTGGCTGCATACGTTGATGCATATTCATCTCTTCTTTCAGAGATCTCGTATGAACTGAAAAAAAAAACGAACGGTATACATACCCTAATTTTAATTTTTGTATTCTCCATACGTGAAGTAACGATTGTGAAGATGTAGAAGGAAATATTTTGAAAGATAGAACGAAATATATGAAGAGAAAGCGTTGTATATATGAAGAGAAAGCGTTGTTTTACGGCAGGCTGTAAAAAAATGAATAGAAGTAGTTGAAATTCAGCGAAGGGCAGGTGAAGTAGTACCTACTTGAACCAAGCACACATTCTTTTGCCATACTATTTATGTGCTGGGTAGGAAAGTGGAGGATATTTCTTTGACTGGCATAAGAGTGGGCGCCTGATCGTGCTCATGTACTAAAATGGCTTCTGATGGTTCTAGCGATTGTTTGTACAAATTCAGCTTTGTTGCCTACATGGGAGAGAGAACTGTCTCCATCCTTTGGGTTTATTTTTAGAATACAACGTCTGATTCTTACTAAATTTTCTCTCGTCGTACTTTGACTGAAAGCGATCGGAGAGAAAAGCGGAAAGTGTTGTGATACTGTTGCCCACCAGTACAGTTTAATGGGTTTTAAGTATTTACAATTACTGTCCACTGGTGATGGAAAATATTTACTTCTATACAATCATAATCGTTATTCCACGTATCGAGAACACAAAAATAACATTATAGTATGTATATAATGGACTGTATAATGTAATACAAAAAATTGTATTAATTTTCAGTAGATCACACACTTTGTGATAGGTCCCTTCAGTATTGTTGCTGTTGGGTTAAATCGGAACTAAATGGTGTTTCGATCAGAATTTGGTCGACTTAAACTTGACGCATTTCCTTTCATCGTGTATTAAAATTTTTTGCACACCCCTCATTTTGAAGATGTGTGCGTGTCGCATCAACACTAAATTTGGATTTTGAGATAAGCACTTCAGTTATCAAAATGTCCTTCAAAGAAGATAAGCCTCGCATCAAAATTTTGCACGTGCACGACGAAAATCCAAACTACTCTCACACCAAGTTAGCGAAATTGTTGAATGTGGCTAAATCAACTGTTACCAACGTATTGAAAGTGTTCGGGGAACGTTTGTCGACAGCCAAGAAAGCTAAATCGGGGGAAAATCTAATGCCGGAGGCCACAGCGACGACAAAAAGAGTTGCCCGCTGTTTCCAGCGGACCCCTAACCTCTCCGTCCGAGATGTGGCAAATAAGCTGGAACTGGGGCCATCAACCGTGGATAGAGCTAAAAACAAGCTGGACTGTCGACTTACAAGGAAGTGATGACTCCAAATCGCGACGATAAACAAAACACGTCGGCCAAAGCACGATCGCGAAAGTTGTACACGACGATGCTGACGAAGTTTGATTGCGTGGTACAGGACGATGAAACTTACGTCAAGGCAGACTTTAAACAGCTTCCTTAACAGGAATTTTATACAACAACCGGACGGGGAAAGGTGGCAGATATTTTCAAGCACATTAAACTGTCAAAGTTCGCGAAGAAATATCTGGTGTGGTAGGCCACCTGTACCTGTGGCTTGAAGAGCAACGTTTACATTGCGACCGGAACCATCAACCAGGAAATTTGTCTGAGCGAGTGCCTACAAAAACGTCCACTGCCTTTTCTGAAGCGACACAATTGTTCCGTTCTATTTTGGTTGGATTTGGTATCTTGCCATTACGGAAAAAGGCCATGGAATGGTATGCTGCCAACAACGTTCAAGTGGTGCCCAAAGGCAAGAACCCTTCCAGCACGGCAGAGCTCCGAACAATATTGGACCATCGTCAAGCGGAACCTTAAGAAGACTCAAAAAGCTGTTGTGAGCGAGAAACAGTTCTAGGTAAACTGGAGCTCTGCGGCGAGTAAAGTGGACAAGGAGTCTGTACAAAATCATATAGCAGGTGCTAAACGAAAGCCTTGCCAATTCGCATTCGGTTAAAAGGAAGCTTAGCTGAATATTTCTCCTGTATTCTGTATTAAATTAACTTGAAAAAGAAAAAGAATTTGACTTATTAATAATAAATTTGATCGACTCACACAAATTACTGTTTGACCAAATTTTGATCGGAACACCCTTTAATAAGTGACAAATTGTACACATCTCCTTAAAATCGAACGAATGGAGACAAGAATTTACCGTATTGTTTACATAATTGAACACTTCTGCCAATCCTACCCTTAATATAATATTCGAGAGATTACTCTTGAATGTGAAAAGATGTTTTTGCCTTCCATTAAATCGAGTATCACATCAACATATTTGTACCAATTCCTTATTTGAATGGCCATGTAAAAAACCAACAGTCCTAAGCATCAATTGTTGGTTCTTCATTTAATTACACTGATCTAGTATAACGGAATGCTGGAGCTACACTATTCACAGTGAATGTGACTTTGACTCAATCTGCATCAGATCTTTGATTCTAGTTATTGTGAACATTTGAAATTAAAACTAGATGGTATACCTGCTAAATTTAATTTCACTATTTTGTTACTACAAGGATTTAATATCCTGCAATGAATAACCAAACATAGTGACACAAATTCTGGTGATGTCGCTATTCAGCTGCACCTGTCGACTGACAGTAAGTGAAGCCCAAATGTCTAAAGCTAAATGAAATTCATCATTGATTTTTACCCGGGGGATACGTTCCACTTTTACTATGAAACCATGTAGAAAAAGACTAAATAGAGTTGATAAATTTACATGTTTAAACATTTTAAATTGCTTCGATTTTGTTAGCATGTGATGCCTTTCGAAGCAATGGTGAAAATACAGTTTTTAAAATTTTGAGTATTTACGCCAAAAATTGAGAATTTTTGAAAAACTGCCATATGATTGCTATTTGCCCAAAACTTAAAATGTGATTCGAATTAGGTCGATCAGTTGTTCCGTTCTGGAGTTATCGCCGAAAACAAACCGTGTAAAAAAAACTTGGAGAGTGTATTTGGATAGCTCAGTCAGCAAAAGCACCGTATTACATCGATTTAGAGTTAAAAAACAATTTCCCGGTTGAAAAATACAAGCAAATTGAAGTAAGAAAACATACACAACTTTACACATTGGATTGGCATAGTAGGATCTCAATCAATAACTGAAATACATCTCGGATACTAAGTTGCAAACCGGAAAAATTCTCAACTATCATTTATGTGATCCCTGTATGATATCTTGTGTGTGTTTATTTTGTATACATCCAATTAAAATGTCTATCACTTCACAATCCATTCCGATATCCACAATGGATCGACATACAAGCACTTCGTTTGATTAACGCTTTAGTATACATAGTCAACCGACAGTTCAGTTATCATATCTATTTGAAGAAGCCGCTCAATGTAAAGCTATGTTGATTCGATTAAATGGTACAATTATTTGATCTAGTCTTTCGTTAGAATTTTTTCATGAAGATTAAAAATGGTGTCCTTAGAAAATCTGCTTTCTTTTCTCAGCAAATCAAGCAATTTTTTTGCAATAACATCACTCCAGTATGAAAGTACTAGTAACAAGTTTGTGTTTTCCGACAGACGAATAAGAAGATTCATTTTCTTAGTGAATGTATTATTGTGTGCGATTGGAACGACACGGTCGATACTTCAAACATACCTAAATGGACATTCATTATTGGCGAAGTCAAGCATAACACTTGTTGCTTTTTACCTCTTGGATAATTTCATTTATTACATTCACCATTTGCAGATGATAACCGTAGGACGAATACAAGATGACAATGTTTTGGAGATTTTCAACCAATTGTTAACTATTGAGCGCAATTTGAAAACTAATTTTAAATATAACATGAACTATAACAAACTTAAAAACAAACTTAAACTACAAATTGGTGCTATCTTAGCCTACTTTTTTCTGCTTCTCAATGGCTTGTACCTTTTGGTCGATATATATAGCTCCACAAATAATCATTTTGTTGCGCTTCAATTCTTCAATGTATTGATTGTAGCATACTCTGTTTACAACATTGAAATGGCAATAATTTTACGATTGATGAATAATTTTTATAAATTTATAAATCATACAATGATTGAATGCATAGAGAATGATTGTTGTGAAATATTGTATGGGTGTTTCACTATTCATGGTGAACTTCGTTGTTTGATCGAGCGCGTAAATCGATGGTATGGGTTGATCTCTTTAACAATGATTCTGTCAATATCGTGCGAGTTTATCATGCAAGGATTCTACGTGTACGAAAAATTTTCACAAGAGAATACATTTAAAAACGAGATTAGTCAATCGCTGTATAGTATCACGAATGGTCTGTGGCTGGCGGCGATGGCTTACGAGTTTTGCTTTGTTCTTTCTATGTTCATGGCGGTGCATCAAGAGGTAAGCATCAAATTACAAACTGATATCTTTGTAGCAGGTTCCCCAAAATGCTGAATAAGCGCAATCGGAAATATTTAGACGACGATATTGAATATAATGTGGTATTTCAATCGATACTTTGAAACGTCTAGATCATTTTCTTTTGGGAAAAAATTTGTATTACCTAGTGAGGCGATCCTCACTTGAAGTAGATTTTTCAATAGCTATTAGTGTTAAGCGACACTGTCACAGCTCAAAATAGAAGTCGTCCAGTTTTTATCCTGATTGTTTATGTAACATTTTTTCTCCAAAGCTGTATCTTATCTTTCCAATACTCTTAAGGGAAATATTTTTTAGTATTAACAGCTAAGCCATTCTCTTCAGAGGTAACTGCAATATTGAATGCTGGTCACAACCACGATTAAACTTGTTTTGTAGCTTTACCGTCACCAACGGAGCATACATACAGCCGATAATGTTTTATAGAACGAATCAGTATGAATACAATTTCAGCCCTTTTGTCTTTTAGTACTTTAAATAACTGATCCGCTAAGAAACAACTGCAACAAATATTATGCCTCGAAACAGTAATGCAACTTCGAAGAATAAATTTCAAATTAACTGTAAGTACAGTGCGATACATACGTTTAGCCGCACCAGAAAAAACAGTCGTAACAGTTTCAGTGCAACAAAGCCAATTACATGTACATGTGTTAGTGACATCTTTGATTAATTCATTCTTCTGCTGTTGAAAATGTTTCAAGCTTAAGTTGAGATATTTACTATTTACTTTGATATTCTATCGCAAACAATAAACATTTTCCAAAAGTAGGTTGTCTCTGTACATCGAACTAAGTTTTCTCTGTGTAATTGCTACATAATCTAAATTATTTGGGCTGCTCCTAGAAATGGGAAACTTCATACGTCTGAGTGAAGTGGAAACGTGCTTAATTTGGCGTTTTGTATCGTGTGATTGCCAGAAAGATCAACCGGTCAGAAAAAAATGATTCGGAACTACCAGAAAAATTCTAAAACTTATGGAACAAAGGCGCGTGTTTAAGGAAACTCTAAGTAGACTACCGGACAAAACGGACAAATTCGACGAGAAGCTACCAAGAATCATCTCAGCTGTCGCCAAATTATGAACAAGCTCGACCTTTCTCAGTACATAAAACTACAAACCAAAACCGAAACCCAAACTTACACATTTGTATAAAGAGAACGGGCTAAGATTTGATCTAAAGCACATACAGTGGAGTAATGAGTGAGGCCAAGTGATATTTTCCGATGAGAAGAGATTTAGGACTGCTATAGTCACTATTGGCATGATTTGAAGGATAAATCAGTAACACGAGAGAAACACAAGGACAAGGATATTACCGCACTTGAATGGCCAGGTTGCAGTAACCCTATTCAGAAACTTTGGGGCATTCTGGCAGCAAAGATTTATGCAAATGGGCATCAATTCAGCACAGTAGCAGAGCTAAACGATGCATTAACTTAACTTCACATCAACAAACAAAACTTAATGCAGGTGCGACTAAAAGAATGCATCGCACTGTATATGAGCTGTCCAAAATTTCTCCGTTTGAAAGCAAAGCATGCTTTTCAATATATTTTTTTAATCATTATACAGTCGTACCTCGATGTAAGGCAACTCATTTTTTTTGTAACGATCTCAAGTTACAATTTTAGTGTTATTCCAGCCGTATAGCACATTCAAAACTGTTTTGTCCACCAAACCTCCTCTATGCAGCTTCATAGCCGAAAGGTGTACAATGTGGCCCACTCTATATATGCAAACAAATTAATAAAACCTTTAATATTTTTGAAAAAGATCTAGTGAAAGATGTTATGACCACTTGAGAACCTTCATAAAACCTATTGGCTGCCCTCAAAACCAGCATAGGGCCAAATGGCCTCAGCCGTCAAACTTCACGTGATTACTGTTTTGTTGTTCTGCTTTGTTCGATTATCTGCTCTTCTGATTCATTTAGCTGTAAATAATATCTAAGCAAAAAGTTCTAATGTTGTGGGAAATATTGTTTTATAGCAAAATATCCGAAACAAATTGAGATTTTTTTATAGCTTATCATGTTTCAAATCATATGCGCATTCAATTTTATGGTGAATGTTTGCACGATAAAAACCGAAAATTAATACGCCTCGGAAATTATGCGAGTTTACATCAACAAAAACAAAATTGAAACAAATATATTCGATAAATTTATCATGAATTCACTCATATTTATGATTTTTGTGCTAACGTAAGAACAGCATTACACTCAACGGAAACGCGACGCAGTACAACGGACTCAACATTATAGTTCTTACAAACGATGAGGACTTCAAAGTTGACATCCCCGTCGATGAGCTGCATCATGCTCGAAACCGGTCGGATAAAAAGGTAAATTTTGAAGTCCTTTTTCGTTTGTAAGAACTATAAGTGTTGTGTCCGTACTCGCGTCGCGTTTCCGTTGAGTGTTATCATGAATTTCCTGAAAATTTACGGAATTCAATAAGGTTATCTAAAAGAATGCCAAAATAAGTCTCTGATCTACAGTTCATTTGTATTACATTTAAAATTTGGTGTATTTATATTTCCACATTTCAATTATTTCATATACTCAAAATTGGCGATGGGAAGAAATCGCTGTTTTGCCAATAAGCCAGTTTATCTTCGCGATGGCTACTATAAAACTATTTGGTCATTTGGTGACTTTTCAAAATGCAAATTTGCTGTTTAATGCATTTACTGGAGGCAAAATGGTTTCAAAATGCTTTTTCAACTGACCCTAATAAGATAATTGGAATGAGTCCTAAAACGTCTTTTTAAAACAGCATTTTACGAGTTCGTAAAGTCAAAATAAAACCTTTTAAAAGGAGTAAAAGGAACTTTAGAAGACAAGGTTTTAAGATCGTCGTAAACAAGCTGTGTAGGTTCTTATAAATCTGACTTAAATTTGAAACCTATTGGCACCTCTCACTGCCATAATACAACCAAGTTTATTTCTAGTGGCTTTTATAAAACATTAATAAAACATAGATGGATAGTTCTGGCAATGTTGCTTGGGATATATCGAATTAACAGTATAGCTCGTAACGCTGATAGATCACCTTTTTGTAGTGCGTTACGGGGTATCAGATCTACCACCGAACTCTAGTCTGAATTAATGAAAACTAGGGAACATATTTGTTTTTGTAGTATAAGGAACATATATTAGTTCTTATTACTTTTTATGTCTTGTGAAAAGTGACAATACTCTGATTGAGCCACCGAGGATGGGTTTGGCATACGGAAAACAGTATTGATTTATGTGAATTCTCCTATAGTCCGATAGTTTTAATTGGTTAGAAGTAGGGTTCTGATGCATGGTCAATATCGCCCACAAAGGGTTTAAATTATTGGAAACTTTCAATGAAACTCGATTCATTGCCAACAAAACAAACAATGGCAACAGTAACAACACCGAATACTTTATCATTTCTCAATAGTGATGAAGTAATTCGACATGCATTAAACAAAGGATGCGGGATATACTACAATAGACCACATTGCTGGTCGCAGTGGTTTGTGTCCCGAACAGAGATAAAAAAAACATTATTTCGAAGCAGAAAAAAATATTCTTATCGATTTCGAACTATTTAACTAGCACTTGAATCTTACCCAAATAAGGTTGTTTCAGACTCTCTTACATGTTTTTGTTTTTAAACTTTCTTTAATTTTTCCTGTTTTAATTTGTCAATGCTTTTTTTAGAGTATTTTATGGTCTGTGTTTACGATTGTGTCACCGCGTCTCAGAATATATATTTTCAAAAATGTTTGCCAACGTTTATACCATATCTTTCTTATTCATTATCAAGATGGATGTTTGAGAAATGTTTGGGACGTCATTTTCTCTTGCATAACCATAGATTAACTTCTTGTGCATAATGTAGCACTGAGTGTAACTCAAGCATCCTCCATTCTTGACTAAGAATGAGTTCAAACTTCTATCAGAACATGATGCATGAAATACATATTTTGTGTTTTAATTGCCAGGATAATTCTCATGTGTGGTTAAAAATTTTGTTTCATTTAAATGAGAGCCGAACCACTATAGTAAAAAATCCCGAGATATGCAGAAATTTGTGTTTCATTTGTATGGAAGCCCCTTCCAAACGGGGAAGGAGTCTCGAACTATCATAAGGACCTTTTCCGGCCCAAGAAACCCCTGCATACAAATTTTCATATCAGTAGGAATAATTCTAATGTTTCTTCACGGTTTAAATTTATATTTAATTTGTACCGTAGAAACATTTTTCGCGTTCAAAAACTTCCACATGTCAAATTTGGTTCCATTTGTTTGATTGGTTCTTGAGTTATGCAGAAATTTGTGTTTCACTTGTATGGGAGCCCTCTATCCCTTCCAGACGGGGAAGAAGTCTCAAACCACCATAAAAACATTTCTTGCCTTCGAAAACTCGTCCATGCCAAATTTGTTCCTATTTGTTTCTATTAGTTCTCGTGTTACGCAAAAATATGTGTTTCATTAGTATGGGAGCCTCCCTTCTAGAGGCAAAAGGGGTTTCTAGCCATCATAAGAACCTTCGCGTTTAAACGAATTGAAAATTCCTATTTCCTTATGGTGAGTGTTTCACAAATACAGAAGTTATGGTTTTAAAATTCTTCCGCAAATACACCCCGCTTCAATTGTTATACTACGCTTCATGTACACATAAGATTTTTGTATCGAACGTCATGAAACAATATGTTCATGCCGATTTCAATCTATTACGAAACATAATCTTCCAAACTGTCCTACTACGTATTTATTTTAAGACTATGTACGTTTGATAAGTTAATTTAGTTCAAGAGCTTATGTCTACATAGAGACATTCTTTGTATGTTCGCATCAATCCTGGTCTCGGTTTGAATGTGTTGTGATGTAATGGAAAACAGTTAACAGGAAATATTATCAGAAGGTAGTGTAGTATTGTAAACAGTATTTCATTAATTGGCAATCCCTGATCGAATATATCGAAACATATGAACTGATAAATGAATGATTGAAAATTACAATAAATAATATTAACATTTTGAAAAGGTACTTCTTACGACAAGAGCAGATCATAATCCTAAAAGGGCTAATCTCACCCCGGATATGTCCAGAATGACACAAGTATGAAAGTGACTATACAAACAAAATAAAAAATAGATACCTCATATTATGAAGCAGTGTTTTGCTTTCCACTGCAATAGATTTCGCTGCTTCATATTTTCTTTTCCCTCAAACATTGATTGATGTAGTCATTTTTGGGCTACGACAGGCTAGTTAATAGTGCTGCCGTTCGAGATAGCATATTCCCAGAAACCATGGATCTATGCGGAACGATAAATTATATTTTGCGTTACACAAATTTGTTTTGTCACACAGCAATATCGTACGATAATCGTAGGGGCCTGTACATCCCAAAAAAGTTCCCCTTCGTGAGGATTGTAATCTTCTGGGCATGTTTGATATCCGTTGCATCAAGTTACGTGATAATAGGAGGACAGATTCTTCGACAGTTTACTATAATGGAATTTGTCATTCGCGTGCTAAGTGCGTTGTCTTTTGTGACGGTGAATATTTTCTCGGTTTTGAACGGAATAGATAGCAATTCGACTATGGTGGAAGTGATTAATAACGTGCTAAAAATTGAGAAGGATCTTAGCTCTCAGTTTAACATCAAGTTTGAATATATTAACCTAAATAGATGTATTAGAAGTGCTATTGGTTTCGCAATATTTTACTATAGTGTTGTTGTAAGTGGCCTGTTTCTAATGAACAATATACTGGTAAACGATTACTCTACAATTGTACCATTTGTGTTCATGTCGGTACTGACGGTCTCAGTGGTTGGGCAAAGTGTTCCCTTGATTACGATAATGTGGTTAATTCGGCGGCAGTTGATGATTTTGAGCAGGACGATTGAGCGTAGTCTTAAAAATCAGTGCTGTTATGAGAACGTTTTGCAATGCCTAGATTTCTTGAGCCAGTTCAATGGATTAGTAACACTTGTTTCGAAATGTTTCGGGCGGTCAGTCATAATGATTGCATTGTTTAGCCTAGTGATGGGTAGTTTACAGTTCTACAACTTGTTTCGACTACGTCACCAGTGCTGTGGGACGATCTTCTAGCGGATCACCTTTACATTATTTCTACAACGATGTGGTTGCTGTCGATACAGTTGCAGTTTGTACTGGAGGTCCTCGCTGTTCAGTGCACTACCGATCAGGTAAATAGTGGTGACTTTGAATAATATCCGTTGAAAAAAAGACATTGTGGGGCATTGTGGTATGCTGTAAGCAAGCGACATTTCATCTTTTACAATACTGCCGATGCGAAAACAACAAACGCTGCTGTGAGGGACGCACTACTTTGCGATTCACACAGCGAGTAGATACACCGTCTATTGTGTAAATCGAACAGAAAGATATTAGTCTTATAGCTCCAACTGTGGTATTTTATGTAGGAATAAATTCGAAGAGTTTAATTGGAAGCTTTTTCATCACAGTTGACATGATTACTAACTGAGCCTTTACAATATTCTCTGAACCAGCCCTAACACAAAGTAGAGCCATTATCATCATGAACAGTTGTTATTCACGCTCCCAAGTAAACATAAGATTCAGTTACAGGTTGCTTGTTCGTCCCGTGGTATGCACACAATAGAGATAATATAACCAGAGGAAAAATGGTGCTTGTGTTCCCTTTGTTATGATGTGGAACCATGCCGGGCGACAACTGTCAACTTCATAGCTTTTGCTCGCTTTGATACTGATGTTCATATAAGAAGCAAGCAAAAGGAGGTTTCGATGGCGACGGTAGCGCCATTTTCTCACTATTTACTATTATATATATCATGCATAAACCGAACGACAACGACATCTACAATATTTACCACTTTTAAGCAGCAAAGCCTTCAGTTTCAGTTGCAGCATTTTGTAATTACAGTGCACTCTATTCGACGGATGACATTATGGATAGTTACTTCATTATGTGCATAAACCATTTTCGTAAAGTACAACCTAAATCAGTGTAGACGATTTCTGGTTACTACGCAAATGGGAGGATTTGCTTTGTAGCATACACGGTGTTCAATAAGTTCGGATACACTTTCAAAATTTGTTAAAAACATGAAAACATGTTTTTTTATTTTTTGGATTTATGTTATTGAAAGCTATGTTTACAAGGAACGTTTACAACATTTCTCTTGGAATGACCCCCTTTGTACTCCTTAACGAGCTTCAAACGTTTCTCGAACGCGTCGCAGGCGGCACGCACGGACTGCATGGGCATTTCGTCCCAGATTTTGAGAATTACCGTCTTGAAATGATCCAAGTGCTGACCTTGTATTCGTTCAGCTTCGCCATCATATAGGACCAAACAAAAAGTCGAGAGGATTCAAGTCCGGGGAGCTGGGAGGCCACAAAGTTTTGTCCAGAAAGTCGGTTAAATTGTCCCGACACCAGGCTTGAACCACATTTGCCGTATGGGCTGGTGCACCGTCCTGCTGGAACACGTAGTGCTCATCGCCGTAGAGGCTTCGGAGACTGGGGCAACAACCTTTTCCAAAACCTCAGTTTTGTAGTACGCCGCGTTGATTTTGACGTTTTTTTCAATAAACACCAAGGGTAGCTTACCACGTTTGCATACTGCCCCCCAAACCATCACCGACGCGGCACTTTGGAACCGAGGGATGTTTATATTGGATTCAGGAATGCTGTCCCTCGATGGCGCCCACACCCGGTCATTTTGCACATCAGTGCGGCTGCTGCAGCACGAACAGTTTCTCGTCCGAAAAAACAAACTCCTGACCAGCGTGCCGAGAGAGGATCCTCTTAGCTCGATCCAACCGCTTTTTGCTGGTAGCCTCCGAAACGCCATGGACCTTACGTTTTTTGTAAGGCCTGAAACCAAGGTCCTTGGTGAGTATGGTGTGAGCGGTTCCAATGGAAACGTTGAGATCTGCAGCCGTTTTCCGGATTGAGCGGTTCTTTTGCGCCGAATTCGCTCCCTCACGATCTTGATGACCCGTGGCGTCCTCGCTGAACGCGGCCGACCGATCTCGCACGGTCATTGGTCGAGGACGTCTCCCGGTATCGCCTGATGGTCGTGTAGACAAAGTTCCGCTTGACCCCATGCGATTTCAGCAGCCGGAATATATCGCCGGGTCGCTCACCGTTCAAAAAACGCTTAATTACGAAGTCCCGATACTCTTTCATCGCGCGTAACAAACGAACAACAACTAACAGAATGTCAACACCGCGCACATTCGGTAGCGTATGAATGAAGCTAAAGCTGACACCAATACCAATGCAGAATATGTACATGGCGCATACCTACGCAATGATGAAAACTTGTATTCGAACTTATTGAACACCGTGT